>BPLS01020140.1:0-11840 GCA_019656275.1 Rhododendron kiyosumense | reverse complement strand
AACTACACACGAATAATTACCAAGCACCCCCTCGATAAATTATCACATGCGGGTGAAACCCAACAATCACCCCCTCGCCCATGTGGGATGATTTTGCACCCCCTCACCTAGGTGCACCGAATTGCTTGCATCCTCGCAGGACACGATCCGTGACTCCATCTCTCCTTCTCATGTGACCGCATACCATGGAGAGAATCCAATCACAAAATCCATAAAGGAAGAGATCCCAGCGATGCATCGTCTGGTCTCCATCTCAATCCCTCTGTAACGACCCTGACCTGACCCTGCAGGTCTTAGCCATCACAAAGCACCGGTGAAACCATCACCAAGGCCATATCTAATATATAACTTCTCATAATCATATAATAAGAAGGAACAAGAGTGCGCAACTAGCGGAAGCATATTCTGTGCAATCTAATAAAATGACAACTTACACTGACAGGCTAAGGATACCCAAAACACACCCCCGAGCTGGGCTTAATTATGAGGTTTAGCAAGCTACTAACAATGGTTACAGAATTTAACAAGTAATCTAAATAACATCTCTTGTCTATAAAATAACCATAAAACCTGACCCCACAAAACAAGCATCACGCCATCTAACTCTTCGATTCCTGAAAGGTGGAGAAAACACATAAGCTAATGCTCGTATGAGTGACCAATACATAATGTACATGCTCTCCATGGACAATACAAAATAATTTGATAGTATTTCAGAAAAAAGAACTCAAATCCATAAGTCAAATATAATGCACATTCCGCTATTCAAAATTCAAAAGCTACCAGGCGTCCCCGGTAGTGGATAAGCCAGACGTCTATGCATTATCCCAAAATACACACCAACCTCAAACACCCTTGCTAGCCATTAAGCCGTCCCCTAGCAAGACCGGACGTTGGGAATGCCATTAAATAGATTCGCAAATATTTAACAAATAAGTCCACCTTCCATTGGTATCCATGGAGTACACAATTTATAAAACATGTTCAAACAAGCTCGATAAGGAAAATAAGTTCAAAACCATGTGATTTAGGTATTAAATCACTCACCTCAACTCCAAGCTTTCACAAAACTTCCTATATCAAATAAGCATCAAGAACACATATTAGATACAATTCAAGATATTCTAATCATATCCTAATCTCTCGATGTCCTAAGTATTACTCATCAAGACTCTAGGGTCAAACATAAAGTTAAATAGCGAGCCTCGAGAGAACAATTACAGAATCTGAAATTTTGACAACTTCAAACCAAAAACTGCTTTTGCTCAGGCATAACTAAGGCACAATCTTTACCTACTTTTAAAGGTCTATGTGTCTAGTTTCAAAATCAGAAAACGGTTCGTAATTTCATCACTCGAGCTAAAAGATATGGCTGTTTTCCTAATGTGTGACAGTGCTGACTGCACAGTAACGAATTCGAGTGCTGCTAGGTTACGAATTTCCACATAACTCAATACTTTGAATTCCATTCCGAAAATTTTATCACATACAAAAGACACATAAAGGAACTCCCAATAATAATCTCATAGTTTTTGTGTTCAATTTATACTTTAACTTAGGGTTTGGAGTTTAGAGGCCATAGGAACCCTTGATCATTGAGTTTTGGAAGAATTCATCGTGAACTTTTGAAGATTTATATGAATTTCAAAGTGATTACTTAGTTTTGAAAATCTGCAGGGGGTTAGAAACGAATGGAATCCACTTATCACAAAAAGGATCAATAGAAGAACCATCACCCAGCTCCCATTTCAAACCTTTCTTCAATAAATCCCTTCCCCAAAGTATACTCCTCCATCCCCACGAACAACGAGCATTACTCTTTAACATTTAAAAAATTCTCCTTACTGACAATATTTGGATAGCAGAACTTTAGAAAAAACAGGCTCTGGATAGTGCAATATTCTCCAGGCCATCCTAGCCAAGAAAGCTTGATTAAAGAGCTAGGTCTCTGAATCCCAAACCTCCCTGGCTCTTAGGTAGGCACAAAGAAGACCATTTGGTCCAATGTAAACATTTCTCCGTTTTTCCCTTCCAAACAAAATTACGAACAATGCCATGAATCTGATTGATCAAGTAGGAAGGAGCCCGGAAGGCAGAGAGGAAATAGATAGGGATAGAACAGAAAGAATGTTTAGCCAAAACACTTCTACGGTTCTACCATGTAAGGCTAATGTTGGTGTTTTCCAACCGTGCATTTTAGTAAACATCTTTTGAAGCACTGAATTAAAAACATCTCGTTTTCAAACGGAGAAATCTAAACTGGCTCCCAAATACACCCCAGGCTTAGCAACCACTTTAATTCCCAAGATTTGCGACAAGGGATTAATATCAGATTGGGTCATATTAGGGCTAAAATAAATCTCAGATTTCCTTAGATTAATTTTCTGACCAGCTTGGTCACAGTAAGCATCCAAAAACCACTTCAAACACCAGACTTCATAAACATCAAAATGGGGAAAAACAAAACAATCATCTGCAAACAGGAGATGTGAAGATGGAGTGAGAGCGTGGACTAACAGCAATCCCTCTACCAATACCAGCCTTAGAATGATAAGAACATGATCTCATACTGATCAAAAATAATTTCTCAAACTTCATAATTTATTTAACCTTCCATGATTAGCACACTGCAAATTGGTCAAAGTTTACTTATTATTATTTTTTCAAACAGAGCTGATCGTATAAAGTAGGATCTGCAAGTGCAATGGCCCAATAAGCAATGATTATTTGTTCAGTAGTTTTTTGGAAGATCTGAGAAAATCGAGATGTTTTGCAAAATTGGTCACCATACAAATAAAAGCATTTTCATGGCAAAGCTGGAAGAGACGAAAGTATCAGACGTAAAATAGATCTGACTTGGAAGTTTCATTCTAGGACCTTGGACTTCGCTTTGACTACGTTTTATAAGACGCACATATCTTTTTGAAAACATAATTCTTAGTGCATCGTCTTCTTCTTCAAAGCAATCAGGGCTAACGCAATGTGTGTGCTACTCAAATTTCTGTAAACGTACTATAGCATATAATGCAAGTATGCAACCAAACCCAATATTGAATTTTTATGTTTCTAGACATTGAAACTTCATTACATAACGATTATAGAACTAATGCATATTGCCCTCATTCGAATAACAGGGAAAAATGGAGGCCAAGATTTTCATATACTAATTCAAACACTCTCAATCCTAAACCATCATAGTCGAAGATGAGTATTACGGAAGGAAGACAACTCATACAATAAAGTGAAACAGAAAGTCGTAAAAAACTAAAAGAATGTTCTTAGTAAATTTGCATTGTTTTCACTGTCTCAAGCAAAAAAAAAAACTCATTTCTTCATTATAACTTTGATCATAAATCCCATTAAAAACAATATCAATTCGTAGGTTAATTCCCCTTCGCTTCATCCCAAAGCTTGGCGATTCTCCTTCAAAAAACATGACCAAATTTTTTCTACAAACCAAAAGGAGAGGGAAAAAAAAGTTCAAAACACTGATACAAAAAAAAAAAACTTGTTTTGTATGATAAGTATAATTGTAGACGCATACCCAAAATGCAACTCTGAGATACGGTATAGGTGAAAAACCATCCTCTCATACAATATTGTGATGCCTTTGGGGAATACTCCAAGCAGATGAGTCATTGCAGCACGATCATCACACAGAAGGCTTAAACCCGGTCCTATTCCCGCAACGATGGCCTCGTACTAGGATAATTAAAGTGTATTAAAACAACCGTTGTAGGACAAAAAGAGGGAAGCGAAAAAAAAAAAATTCACAACTAAAGAGGTAAAAATCATGTCTTACAGTTTCCATGGTGCTTTATAACATTCTTGTGGAAATAGTAGATCCCACCACTATCATGGTACACTCTTGGAGTCCTCCATACTTGTATACCTTGTGCGGAGGATCGTTTGCTAATAAAGCATCCACTCTTTTTTGTTTGACCGATAATGTTATGATTTTTAACATGGTTGAGATGAAACAATGGCAAAAAAGAGTGGATGCTCTACCCGCAAACGATCCTCTGCACAAGCTATATGAGTATGGAGGGACTCCCAGGGTGTACCGTGACAGTGGTGGAATATACTATTTTCACAAGAAGGTTATAAAACACTATGGGAAATTGTAAGATTTGATTTTTACCCCTTTAGTTGTGCTTTTTCCTTTTTCGCTCTCCCCTTTTTGTCCTACATATGTAACGGTTGTTTTAATACAATTCAATTATCCTAGTGTGAGGCTATCATTGTGGCAATAAGACTGGATTTAAACCTTTCCCCAAAGGCATCACAATGATATACAAGAAGATGGTTTTTCACCTATACTGTATTTCAAAGTTGCACTTTGGGTAAGTATCTACAACTATATTTATCATACAAAACAAGTTCCTTTTTCTTCTTTGTATCGGTACTTCAAACTATTTTTTCTTTCTCCTTTTGGTTTGTAGAAAAAAATTTAGTCACGTTCTTGAAGGAGGAGCCCCAAGCTCTGGGATGAGGCGAAGGGAGACTAGTCTACGAATTGGTAAAGTTTCTGATGGGATTGATGATTCAACTTACAATGAAGAAAAGGTTTTTTTTTTTTTTGGTTGAGGCAAAGGAGACAATGCAAATTTACTAAGAACATTCTATTAATTTAGTTTCAAGGAGAAGCATTTATGCCACAAACCATACCTATTTCAACTGCCCTAGTGCAATATCCTATTTGATTGCATTATTAAATTTTTCCCAACACGACCTTTATTCTATAAGCCATGCCTCGAACTCAGCCGTATATCCATACTAGCTTAGGAGGACAGATAATCCCAGACAAATAATAGTTGTACATCCCTGCATTGCTGGGAACTAAACTAAGCACAAATGACTTGAACCAGCATCAGATGACCTGATAAATGAGTTTCTTTGACAAAATTACCCCTCTTTTTTTTATTATGTTCAAATGGGTTATCCAAACAAGTCGAATATACACCCCTTCTGTCATCTAAGGGAGTACCTTTTTTCATCGAGGTTAATATTTATGAGTGAGGCTAATATACACAATGACTACCTCGTTGACCCGGTCTCCATCACCACCAAAATCCCTCACAACCAACAACACCTCCAAAACCGTCCATCACCACTACACCGAGAACCTATAACCTCCATTATTTCCAGCAGCCGCAACCCACTTCCATCAAACAAATCTATCAATACACAAAATTAAGAAGTACGATTCACAAGAATGTGGAAATTGATACAACTACTTGTTTGAGAACTTTGAACGAACACCTAAAACGCACAAAATGACCTTAAACCCAAAACCCATAAATAAATCTAGATCTCTAACACTCAAGACACTTCAATATTACCTCGCATCAAGAGACCAAATTAAGTACCTTCACTGTGAGAAACTCAAACCTCAAACTATTATGTTCTCTAAGGGTCAAAATTTCCCCCTCACCTGTTTCAGTTATACCGCAACCCAGTTGAGAGAGAGAGAGAGAGAGAGAGAGAGAGAGAGAGAAAACTTACATTGTAGAGAGGAGAATGGCGCGAGGTGGTTGACGATGTGTGTTATGGGTGAAGGATAAAAAGGAAAACAGAAATGTTAACAGAGTAAATACATTTTGGATGGATGGAATTCAAGAGAGAAGAAAAGAAATCGAGGGAAAAGGAATTCTCTCCCTTGTTTGGATAGCCAAAAGGGTGAGAAATGGTGAGAGAATGAAGGGGAGGGTGAGATTATCATGAACCCCTAAAACCCCCATTTTGTTTCTCACCAATGTTGGCTAGATTCCGTGAGAGCTGCACGAGGACGCCCTCGCCCTCGCCGCGGTTGAGGAACCGCTTGAAGAGGAGGCAGTCGGTGTTTTCATCGGCGGCGCGATCGTGATGGGGGGATATAAAGCTAGGGTTTTGGATAAGAGCATACCAGTTACTTGCGGACGAATTTGAATCGCAGAAGGAGTTTCACTGGAAACCGGTAGCCTAATGAACAGTAATCGTTGTGGTTTGAATCAGAGAATCACCCACCCTTACCCATTTTCCAACCCAAATTTGGGTCAAAAGCTCTATGTGGATATGTCTTCAATAATGCTTTTATCCATTCTTTTTATCCAAAAAAATCTAGAGCATTTTAGACTTTTCTTCCAAAATATGAATAAAAAATCAAAAAGACAACAATGGTAAATACGGTATTAACTATTAAGGAGTGAAAAGAGGTGTTAAGAAAAATGAATATGAGTGCAATTAGTACGTTGCAATCAAGGTGGAGAGATTGTAACATTCCACGTCATAGAGTTATGAAAGCCTTGAGTAGTATATAAGGTAACACTGATTAGCTACTATTAACATGAGGATTAATCTTTTGAGCCGCATGGGTTAAAGGTAAAAAGGTCAGCTGGCGCGGGTCATCACACCCTTACTTCACAACTATTGTTCAGAGTTCCTAATTTCGTCAAATTCACACTAACACCGTTAGTTTTTACTAGTAAATGACTAAAATGCCCTTAATATTAGATAAATTAAATAATCAAGTTTTTTTCTTGTTCTATTAATGACAAAAAACAAACGGCGTAAGTGAGGATTTAATGAAACGAGAGAAAACGAACAATAGTTTATAAGGGAGATCAAAGCAATTACCAGAACCCCAGGAGAGGTTCTTGTATTTGTCAAAACCTTATGGAGGTCAGTGAAATTTACCCAAATTTCGAGCATTGCTGCTTTTTCCCCTGTGAAGTCAGCTAATGATGCGTTTGGTTAAAGGAGAAGACGAACTTTTATTTTTCAATTCGAGGACCTTTTCCTCATTTGACCAACACATTTAACATGGGCATATTTCTCAGTTAGGGGAATCTGTATAATGTCTGGTAGAGTAGAAGAGATAAATAACATTTCAGAAACATCAGAGGAGGCTTTTGCTTTTGTTAGATACCTCAGGGAGGTGAGTGAAATTTCCCCAATTGTAAAGTTTTGTTGTGATTGGTAGCCTTCTAATTTTATTTTTTTTTAATCCGAAACACATTTCATTAAAATGACAAGTGGCACTTACAACGAGACCATCCGAATACAATGAAAGGGAGATTACAACCAACCCAACACAGAAAATTACACAAGAAATGGAGGGACAAAGAGACGCAAAGAGTCTAGATCCTAAACACGAGCCAAAGGCTCTCTCCTCACCGCCACTAAGGGTCGGGACACAAGGGGCTAGCAATCTATACAACAGTCGCCTCGGGATGGTGAAGAATCCAAAACAAAGACAAACACTATAGAACCGACAGAAACATATGAGAATTAGTAAAACAGAAAATGCAGCACCGTGGACGAAACCACTAAGCATGCCTGCCTGCTTCGGCCGAACCCCGCACATCGCCAGATATTTAGGCACAAACGGGATCACGAACCAAAACGAAAGAGATGACATCTCCGACAAGCCTCCACTGACACGCGAGGGTCCAAGCATGGAGATCGAGGTAGAAATCCTCCTGTACTAAAACTCCGATCAAACCACGACTTCACGACGCTCGATGACTACAAAACCTCTTCAGCCTCTTCAAATCCCCAGGGTTAAACCCACGGCTGAAAACTTGTAGAACTCAGGCTCCAAGGCCAAGCCCCAGCCCTTATACCACCTGCTCCGAAGCAAAGCCCCACAAGAGTTACTCGTCCACCACCTCTACTCACCAAATCCAGGGGACCTTGGACTGGTAACAAACTAAAGAAGCAATATAGAAAAAACTGCAAAAAACCAATCCTTCACCTCCTCCTCTGTTATTAACCCCAAACCCTAACCACCTCACACCCCCGCGACACCACCATCGCCGCCAACCGATCTGAAAGGCTCAGAGGCAGCCAAGCTGAAGGAGGAACTCTGGCCTACGGCCCAGTCCTCCAAGCCAGACGCACAACACGAAAAATCCCCAAATGAGGGAGAAAACAAGGCCAAGAAGGACGGGAAGAAAGGGGAGCTGGAGGAGAGTGAGGAGAGGGGGAAAAGACCAAGGGGAGCGCGGCCCCCACCCCCCCGCGAAACCCTAATCAGAGGCGGCTAAGTTTTTTGAGAGAGGGGGGGGAAGGAAAGAGACATTGGTAGTGTACTATGACCTAGCTAGTTACAAAAGAATCATACATGGAATTTTTGCTTCAAAAATAGAAACTTCATTCTCCGTAATAAGTAGTGCGATGATAATACTTCTTTAAATAATAACGTTATATAGAGAAGGGGCTCTAGAATTTTAGTTCAGTGGTAACAAAACGCACAAAAAAAAAATTGTATACAAAACGATTTAGGTATATTTCATTTACTTTGTGTTACTTAGTGATTTACCAGTTTCAGAGAGAGGGGGTAAGATGGGAATCGCAGAGCGAGAAGGATGGCTTCAATGGAGGGTGATGTGACTGGTGGTCGTCGAGTTCGGTGGTTGGGGTGGCTCAAGGTGGAGGTCGCTGGCGGAGAGAGAAGGGGTGGCATCACCGGTGGTTGATGGTCGCCGTTGTAGTGGCGTCATGGTCGGCGAGAGTTGAGGTAGCAGCCATGGTGGTTTGAGGCAGTGTGTGGTGGGGTATGACAAAGTAGAGAGGTGTAAACAATTGTGAAGAAGAGTGAAATATCTCAATTGTACTCCAGTACAAAGTAAAAAGCTAAAATCTTTGTTTGGAAAATTGTAGAAAGGAAAGGAAAAGTGACTTTATTTGTTTTAGAGAGATAGAGAAGAGAAAATGGTAAAATAGAGTTCTTAGTAAAATTTTCTCCTTCCTTTGATCCATTTTTCTTCTTAATTCTTTCCCTTCTCTTCTCTCACTTTCCCAAAAATTTTAGGATAAATTTCACTGAACTTCTATGAGGTTCTGACAAATGAAGTAACCTCCCCTTAGGTTTTGACCTCCTTTTACATCACAAATTAATTTCAGATTCTCCAATTTCATCTAATCCACATCAACACCGTTAGTTTATGCTACTAAATGACTAAAATGCCCTTAATATTAGGTAAATTAAATAATCAAGTCTTCTTGTTTTGTTAATGACAAAAACTAACGGCATCAGTGACAATTTAATGGAACGAGAGAATCTGAACAATTGTAGTTTATAAAGGGAGATCAATGCAATTATCAGAACCTCAGGAAAGGTTCTTGTATTTGTCAGAAAAATCATGGAGGTCAGCGAAATTTTTACACTAATTTCTAATGGCATTGTTCTTTTCTTTTCTTTTTTCCTATGAAGTCAGCTGATGATGCGTTCGTTTGGTAAAAGGAAAAGACGAGGACTTTTGGTTTTCAATTTGAGGACCTTTTCCTCATTTGACCAACACATTTAACATCGTTAAAGGCATATTTAATAGATAGGGGAATCTGTATATAATGGTAGAAGAGATCAATAACATTTCAAAAACATCGAAGGACTCTTTTGCTTTTGCCAAATACCTCAGGGAGGTGAGTGAAATTTACCGAATTGTGAAGTTTTGTTGCGATTGGTACCGTACTATGACCTAGCTAGTAGAGTACAAATGTACATGGAATTTTTGCTACAAAAATTAGAAACTTCATTCTCCGTAATAAGTTGTGAGATGATAAAACTTCTATAAATAATAACGTTATAGAGAAGGGGCTCTAGAATTTTAGTTCAGCAGTAACAAAATGCACAGAAAAAAAAAATTGTATATAAAACGATTTAGGTATATTTTTGTTTACTTTTTTTAACAAATGATTCAGTTGAGAGAATATTAAAGAGAAACTAAACTATATCTAACAAAAATTACAATAGTGTCTTAGCCCCGAGGGGCTTGAACCCCTAATCATATAATAGAGCCACCCATATCACACGAAGTTCCACTCCTATTTTGTTCTGTTTTCACAATTAACATTTCATCTCATGGAGTTTTCAAACACACTCGTAATCTCCAAATACAGATGTATTTTGTGAGAATTGTTCAAACTTCAAACTTTTCTTACTGTGAACAACCACAATCTGAGCTACAACCTAGATTGGGCTGTTTTGGGAGCCAATTATGTCTGAGTTTATGGATTGCGCGTATAAGTTTTTTGTTATAGTGATATTCTACAGAGGTTTTTGGAAAATAGTAGTATATTTGCAGAATAAGTTTTGAAGAAGTGTTTTGTGTGAGTGAAAGCTTCTCCATATGTGATTTTAAGATTTTGTAATTGGCTTCCGAACACCCATAATTAAAATATGCATGCACCATGCACATACATAATGCAATAATAGTGCGAAAATTAATTTTGACACTCTTTAAATTGATAACCACACCTTACATCCCTAATATTTTTATCTTACATCATAAATGATGTCACGCTGCAGAGACAAGTTGTGCTTACCAATAAAGAAAAAAGGCACATGCACATATATGTGTGAGGATTGACGTCCATTATTTTGTGATAAAGTTTTTAGTCATACTTTTCAAAAAGCTGGTCTGAAAAAGCAAAAACTTATTTGAGAAGATGTCCCAGCTGGAGTTATACTAGGCCCTGCATTCCATTCCATCTTTGCATGGACATGCATGTCCTGATGAAAGAAACTCCCCCTGTCAATGCAAATAACAATTAATTTGTCATGGGTACTGTCAACCTTTATGTAAAGTCATATCCCACCTAGAAAACCCTTTTCTAATTATGTTTTGAACTGTGAGTAATCTTGTCTCTAGCTAGCTAGTTCACACGCTTCAGGGTATCATACGCATTCTATATCAACTTAAGGCCCCGTTCTAGAAAGATTCTTTAAAAAATAAGTATTTATTTATAATTTTCAAGTTTAAAAATAATAGACTTATTGAAATAAAAAAAAATATGCAATATGGATTTTATTTGATAGTTCTCATCGAGATCTATCAAATCCTGCAAAAAAATTGAAAAATTGTTTTCATGAGTCCATTACTTTTAAGCTTGAAAATAAGTGCTTATTTTTTAAGTACTTATTTGGATTTCTGGAACGGAACCTAACTAATATACTATTCAAGTTATTGCAATATACAATATAGCCCAGCCCAAGGAATACCGAAATCCTAATCATAACTATTGTACATTTCAAATTCATGCCTTCCACCTGCCGCCACAACATCAACCTGACCACCACCCCACCGCCGAGCCGTCCGATCCAGACAACCTCCGCGCGCCAAACGTTACCACCACTGGACACGAACCAAGGGAGGGAAGCTCAAAAACTCAAACGCAAGCACTCATTCATAGCTGTTAGGCGAAAACCGGATCCCTCAACAGCAGATACTAGTGGAAGGCCGCCGGCCATGCTCCCAAACCGATCTGATTTGCCTCGTCGTTAGGCAAAAGCTTTACCTCACTTGACTGATCATAATCACAATGTTGGTCTTATTTCTGTTAGACTTTATCCCCACATCGTTCATCTAAGTCATTCAAGCCATGTTAATAAAATCTAGAAACTACTTTACCTATTACCAATTGATTTTTTGTTGGAATCCTCCAGGAAATCTAACATAATATAAGAGCTATCTTGGGTGGCCTCACCTCACATGGTCGAGTCTCTTGCGCCGACATCAAATCGCTTGGTCTCCTCAATTTGTACCTCCATGTGCATCCGGGCTGCATGTGAGTTCTGAAAATATGCCAAAAATTCAAAGTTTTTGGAAGGCATATAATAACGTAAGTTAACACAGAAAGCAGCACATATTATTAATCAAACCTCCAGTTGCGTCTACTTGGGGCAATTTTGGCAGGAGATAATGAATTTGTTTTCTCTACGGATGTCTTTCTTACAAACATGGTTTTCTACTTTTCTCAAATCAAAAGCAAGAGATTCATGCATGGTTAATTTCCCTTCTAATCTAGACCAGAACGACCTGGGAATGGGATTAGATCGATAATGTTTGTCATCTAAA
>BPLS01020139.1:0-11542 GCA_019656275.1 Rhododendron kiyosumense | reverse complement strand
TTTTTTCTAATTTCTATTATATATTTTCCCCTTTGTTTTAATTTACGAACTGATTTCTGGAGGAGCAACCCTTAATAATATTTTTCGCTTTCCAACATTTTCTCCTTTTGTTTCTTCTCCTATCCTTAGAGAAATATCGCAATGTTACATTTTTTTTTGGCTTCCAAACATGTTTTTGTCCACAATTCACAAAATTATTTATTTTCAAGCAACTCATATTTTGCATAATTAATTTCGTTCGTAGAGGGGAATATTTTGTAAATAAGAATTTTTTTTTTTCATGTGTGTGTGAATCAGATGAATTTGATAGTTAGATGTATATAGCCCCATATGACACAAGCTTGACTCAGCGGTATTCTAGTGAAAATAATCAGAATAAACACATAAAAAAAAAAATTTTGCTTTTGACAAATGTTGTTGACTTCTTGTTATTCAGGATGGGGCTGCGACGAAGCGACACTCACGTTTATTCTTGCTCAGGCAAAAACTGAGACACATCGTACTCTAATAAGACAGGAGTATAAAAATAAGTTTAAGGAAGACTTTGACAATCGCTTGTCTAAACAGCTTATGTTAAGTGCTGATCTTAAGGGACAACGCTAGTGCATTGTTTCGTCACTTCACTTTTCTATGATACTTAATATTTGTTATAAGGATAAATAAAATTATGGTGTAGAGTCCCCGATAAAGTTTTCATTGCCCCAACTAGTGTTGTTTATGATTTAGTCCTCTAACTCAATGATTTGCATTTTACATAGATACGCCGACAAATATGATACATATTAGAGTTGTGCTCGTTCGATATATGGAAGAAAGAAAAAAGATGTTCACATGGGTGTTATTTCCGTTCTCATGCATAGAACGGCATGCCTACGCCCCTGTACTTTGAGGGAATTTCAAAGACATCCCCTCAATTCTATTTTTAAACAATTACACCTCTTGACTATATATGGACTAAAACGCAACTGTTAGTTATTCCGTTAGATTTGATGAAAAAATAGATTTATTTACAACTTTGAAAATAGTCAAAAACTTTTCTTGACCCATTTTAAATGCCATTATTTTTTTCCCTATTTAATATGTTTGTAAACAAAAAACTTAACAAATCTGTTAGTAAAGTGTGAATTTCCCTTACTTTTTTAAGTGGAGAAATTTTGGGATTTCTCCGCATGTAAAATCTACACATATCGTGGAACCACCATCCGCGGAAAATTATTTAGCGAACTGTCATCAAGTGAAAGGAAAAATATCACCTTAATTAAAGTGCAATTCATTCCATTTCAAGCTCAATTTCATTACAGAATTTTCATTCGTTTCTGTTATTTTCCCAACAAAAATGGCTGAAAACTATAAAACATTTGTTTTGTTTATGTAACTTATACG
Organism: Rhododendron kiyosumense; assembly: GCA_019656275.1. Lineage (NCBI taxonomy): Eukaryota > Viridiplantae > Streptophyta > Magnoliopsida > Ericales > Ericaceae > Rhododendron > Rhododendron kiyosumense. The sequence continues at coordinate 10,159 of BPLS01020139.1, read as the reverse complement.
TCTTAAACTAAAACTAAATTTTTACTTTCAGAGAGCACTCTTACTTTGGATGGATGATTCAGCAAGCCGTGACGCAAAATTAGTGAAACATGGTTTAAGTAAAAACCTCAATGTCGCAATTGAAGTAATATGTTCTCGTACTCCATCCCAACTTGAAGGGCTGAAAAAGGCTTATCGTACAATGTTCACAACTTACCTTGATGAGGATATAGAATCTCATGCACACGACAACAATAAAAAGGTGCTCTCTATCTCTCTCCTCCTCTAGCGAAGTCATGACTCACACAACCCACCTTACACATGCCATATCTACGATAAAATAGTTAAATATAACAGTAATTTTGTAGATATCCTCATACATATAGTCATGTGTATAGCTACGTCCAATTATTCGTTCATCCCAAGTCAAAATATTCATTATATGTGACCTATAGCTTATAATTTCCAATTGAGCATCATTATAGGATTCTAACCTAGTTGGCATTTCTTGGTCCTTCTCATGTGGGAGACTAGGGTTTGAGTTCGATCGTGGACATTTGGCATTTAGGGCAATTTGAAATTTTGCTAACTCCTTTTGACGTATACGATATGGCCCAAAAAAAAAAAAACTATAAAACACATTCCATGGTCTGCCACGTGGGACAAACTTAACCTTTTGTTGTCAGGATTTGGTTTTAGCCCATATATGCAGACATTCCTGATGAGCCGATAGGCCTGAGCTATTGGGCCAGGGCCAACACTCAGACCAGCCCAATCATCCTCGGCCCGTCCATTCATCCCTCCACACAAATTATCTGCATTCTAATGTCAAACTTAGATGGCAATATTATTTGACTTGTTTTTTGGATTGGTCAGCTATTACTCAACTCAACATGGGCAATATGCTTTCTGACGTCTACCAATCCTCTCTTACTTTTTGCATGTACGTGTCGATAACACAAGGATTCTAATTATAATTATTTTTCTTTTGCTAGTTGTTGGTGGCATATGCAGGTGCAAGCCGCTTAGAAAGCCAAGAAGTAGATGCAGTAATGGTAGAGAAAGATGCCAAAGACCTCTTTAGAGATGGGGAGTGGAGACTCGGAACTAATGAGGAGACTTTTATTCGCATATTCAGTGAAAGAAGTGGTGCTCATTTGGCTGCGATTAATTCTACTTATCGCAAAATGTATGTGAATTCATTGAAAAAGGTACGTGCATGTCTTCAGTTTTTAACCATACCTTCATTCAACGGTTCTCACATCGTTTTTCGATGCATTTGTTATGCGGCCCAATGCATGCTATATATGGGCTAGTGTGTTATGTGGCCCAAAATGAGGCCCATGTTATGGAGCCTTTGGCAACTAGAATATTTCGGCTTTTATAGGCCTTCATCGATGGGCTAAGTTGTCTAATGATTATTGAGTCAACTTTGGATTTGCTTTAACATGCATTTATTAATTGCAGGCTATAAAGAAGGAAACATCTTCGAAATTCAAGTGTGCGCTTTTGACAATTTTACAATGTGCTGAGAATCCTGGAAAATACTTTGCCAAGGTACTTTTTTGATCGATATCATAAAATCGTACATATATATTTACTACTTTCATAAGGTAATTTGTTTTTACTTATCTTTTGCACATGTTCTTCCTATTCGTTGATGAGAAATGCTTTATCGTTGGCCTGTAATCACATTTTTATTTCAATGCTTCCTTGTATGGTTGTTATACTTAAAATTTAGATAGATTTACATAATTATTATAGATCTTCCTATTCATGTGAGTGGTAAAATAAACCTCCGCAATACCTAATAAACCTCTTGGTTAATATACTCCATGTGTGAACTATGTCTAGCAATGGGATTGTACGTAATTGATTTGACCACGATAATTGAGACAAACAGTTATTGAACACTTTACTCTACCTAGAAACACCCTGCTTAGGGCTCAATTCTTGTTTTTAGTAAGTGAAAAGGATCGCATGGTTTAATCACATGAAACCATGGTAAAATCCAACACGTGATTTTATGATTATTGTTCCTCTTAAATTTATTTCTTCCAAAATTATCACAAAAAAATACCATCTATCTTTGCCTGATTTTCTTTCCTCTCCAATTTCATGTCAGGTTATAGGAAACTGTATTTTCTAGTAAAGACAATACTCCTAAATACCCCTATAATGGTTGACTCCGAATAGAAAATTTTGCGGTGCATACTCTAGATCTTTTATATGAATCTATAGAAATTCATCGTGATTTTTATATAGTGAATGATGGAAGCATTGTGCAATTATAACCCTTTTGCAGGCATTGCATAAGGCGATGGATGGCATTGGAACTGACGATGAAACACTCACTAGGATTATTGTGTCAAGGGCTGAAGTTGATATTGAGAAAATAAAGGCAGAGTACCTCAAGAAATATGGGAAATCATTGAGTGATGATGTTCATGAAGATACTTCTGGACAATACAGAGCATTTCTTCTCTCGATTTTAAACCCCAATGCCTAGGTAAAGGGCCATGGATCACGTATCTCTAAATTCTTTATCCAGATGTCTCAATGCATTTACACCCTCTTGAACTATTGAGGATCTCAGGGTATAAGAATTTTCACGAATTGAGATCATGCGGTTGAGAATGCATCGAGAAATTGAAAATAAAGCGTTTTGATGATAAAGCCTCCCGCCCCTAGGTAAGGCATCCATTTAGTAATGTGTGATATAAGGTGTGGATTTAGGCTTCTCTCTCCCTCTCTCTCATTTTCTTTGTTCCTTTGTGATATAAAGTGTGAATTTGGACTTCTCTCTCCCTCTCTCTCAGTTTTCTTTGTTCCTGTGCATTTGCGTTTAAGGTTGCATATATTGTTGGTGACTTCGGATGTAATTCAGTGGCTACATTATAATTATATGTTGTTATTAATAAACTCATTTTGGTTGTGTGAGAAAAATACTTTCATGCAAGGATGACTTTTTAACTCTTCCTCTTATCTTTCTTTGAGATAATCGGGTCATAGAATCATGAGTTGCGCAAAATTGAAACCAATGAGATAAATATCATTTGGTTTAACATATATAAATGAGAGGACGAATTGTTAGCAATTTTCTATTGCTGGACATACATATATAGATTATAAAATTAAATATTGCTAAGATTCAAAAATCGTTATCCCTTATCTATCGATTGATAAAAAAAAAAAAAAAAAAGGCTTTCCATGGAAGGAAAATAAAGGAAATCTACTTTTGTAAAAGAGCAAATTTTCGTAGTTGTCTCTCTAATTTTACGGTTGTCTCAATTTCGTCCCTCTAGTTTCAATTGTCTCAATTTTATCCCTGTAATTTATTTTACGTTCCAAATTGATGAAATTGTCAACACCATTAATGAAACTAACGGAAAAATATGATTAAAAAATTAAGTGCTCCAATTTTCAATCTGGTTGAACCAGTGCGAAGATCTTATTTTTTTGATCATTTTATCTTGGATGGTCGTAATAAATTTTTGCCTTTAAGACCTTTCAACGAGCACTCGAAACTCTTTATTTAGTTTTAGGGCTTTCTTAGGGTGCTCATTGAAAGGTTTTAGAGCCAAAATTTCATTATGACCATTTAAGATAAAATGATCAGAAAAATAAGATATTTGCACCGGTTCAAATGGATTGAAAATTGGAACACTTATTTTTTACACCATTTATATATTAAAAAATATAGTTAAAAAATTAAGTGTTCAAATTTTTAATCTATTTGAACCGATGCGAAGATCTTATTTTTCTAATTATTTTATCTCAAATGGTCATAAAAGATTTTTGGCTCTAAGGCATTTCAATGAGCACCCTAAGAGAGCCCTGAAACTAAATAAAGAGTCTTCGGGTGCTCATTAAAAGGCCTTAGAGACAAAAATTCATTACAAGCATCTAGGATAAAATAATAAAAAAAAATAAGATCTTCGCACTGGTTTAACCAGATTGAAAAATTGGAGTACTTAATTTTTTTAATCATATTTTTCCATTAGTTTCATTAACGGTGTTAACAATTTTACCAATTTGGATCGTAAAATAAACTACAGGAACGAAATTGAGACAATTGAAACTAGAGTGATGAAATTGAGACAACCATAAAACTAGAGGATGACTACGGAAATTTGCCCTTTGTAAAATAAGGGGCAGCTCCACTATTTAAGGGGAGGTTCCTAGCGAATCTCTTGAGATCAAAAAATGCACTAACATTTTATAATTTTTTTACGTACAGTACAACATTTCAATATTGCCGGCATTGAATTAATTATTCTTCAATAGCCAAAAATATAGATAAAGCATCACTTCAATTTGTGACGAAGTAGATGATATAGCTCACTAAAACAAAATAAACTAGATCCATAAATTAAATTTTCAACTGAAATAAATATGTTTATATATCTCATAAAAAGCATTGTATACAAAAAAAATTCCTTCACAATTTTGTTAATACTGAACTAAAATCTTGAAGCTGCCTTGATCAAACGTCTTCTTCTATGTTAAAAGGAGTTGAGTCGGGTCGTGGGCCTTGCCGTTTTCAATTATTTAGGGTAACCGATAGATAGATACCAAAGAAGTAAAGGTGGTGGTTCCCAAAGTGAGAGACGAGGACTTCCAAGTCTTTGTCCTATTTCTGCCTGTTTTCGAAAAGATAATAAATAAACGAAGACTTGAAAGTCTTTGGTCTTCATACTTTTTTATGATGTTTTCTGAAAAGGCTTTAGTTGGGCTATTTGATCTTTTCCATACATGTAGGGTAAAGGATAGATCCTAAAGTAATTCCCACATATGTGCAAACCAAGACTTCCGAGTCTTTGCGAGACTTGCCTGTGTAACACTTGAATATGTAGTAAGAAGACATTGTTACAATGTTTTTTCTTTTGAACAATGACAATTTCCTTTCATAGCCTAGAGACATTACAAAGATTTCATCACAGATAGCTAGGGATCTGGCATTTGTGAGGCCAAAAGCAAACTTTTCTACATTGCAGAGTTAAAAATACTTGAGGAAGAAAACCTTCATATGGAAGTTATTACACTCATTTGAGAGCATAAGTATCCGAAATAGATAACCATTACAATATTCGAAAAACTTGTCATTTTAAGATTACTCTTCTAACGTTTTTTAGCTTCAAATGTACTAAATAAAATTGCATGATCAAGTTTCTCCACCATGGCCTCTTTAATGGACACACCATATATAGCCTCTTTGATGGAGTATTTGTCATAATGGTGGCAAAGAGGTGGGTTAATCGTAAAGGTAGAATGGTGATGGTTGAGGTGGTGAAGTAGTGGCAGTGGTAGAATGGTGGTGGTGGAGTGGTGGCAGCGACAACGATAGTGGTGGTTGTGGCGATGGTTGAGCCTGTGAAGTGGTGGTGGTAGTGTTGATAGCGGTGGAGTAGTTGTGTGCTGGGTAGAGGGGGTGGAGTTATGGCGGTGGCGGTGAAATGGTGGTTGTGGTAACACATTCATAGATCTGTTAAAAAAAAACACATTCATAGATTCAGTTAGAATTAAGTAAGTGGTACTAGACTACTAAAGTTTCTAGTTTACATATTAAGAGGCACCTAAAAAATTAAGCTGCCTGAAGTATGGTTATAAAACATACATAGTACTACTTGTTACTTAAAATATTCACTTATTAATTGGTGAAATGGAATATGAAACAACCTTAATGTTTACCTTCCAACCACTGACTGAAATTTCGTGTCCTGGATGTTTAAAATTTGAAACATAATTTTATGATAATTCTATGTAGTGATCGAGTAATAAGATGCTTATGATTCGTTTCAAGCTTGCCAAAAAATGTGTGAACAAAAGAAATCATGTCACAAAAATAGTGCAACAAAATAAAGACCAAAACATCAGAGGTTCTATCGCCTACACCCCCTCCCCTCCTCTCAAAATCCTAGCCGCTATAGATATCTTTTTTCTTAATTCCCTTCCCCCCCGGGCCGGGGTTTCACAGCCTGCGGCGGTGGGAGGGAAAGAGTATGGTTATGGTTCTGGTTTCACAGCCTCCGGAGGTGGGAGGGAAGAGTACGGTTCTTTTTTGTTTTTAATTCTTCCATCTCTTCAGATTAATGATTTATCGTGATTTGTGAGAGTTTTATCTCTCGTTGTTAGTTTTGCCTTTGGATGAATATTTTGTCTATAGATAAGATTCTTTCAGAGACAATGTTGATTTGCAATGATATCTATGTCAACAATGCTCTTACCTTGCATGATGTTTTTGGATTGTCAAATCTATAGTTTTTAGAAGTTCATTTGTGCGTTCATATTTTGTTGGAGTCCATCTAGGTCTTTATTATCTTTTTATTTTTTACTAGAACTTTATCTTTTTTTAGACTACTAATTCTAGGTATGAATTAATGTACAGCAGATTGTGAATGGCGTTGTTTGTGTCATGCTCAACGTCTAGATCGGGGTAAGAGACATCGACTGCCATATATCAATTGGCAAATCATGTTCTTGAAAAAATTGGCTTATCGAATTTCATTATTGCTTACACATCTTTCCGAATTTGTAAAAAAGCATTAATCAGTCTTGAAAAAGAAATAGGAATAAATTTTAGCATTTATGGGCATTTAATGAAATATATATGCCGTGTATTGATAAGAGATAATTAAAGCAGATTATAACATCAGAAGTGGAAATCATATGGAAACATAGTACAGTAGAATTGTAATATTGGTTGGTGAATGCTTGTGTTCCAACATAGTAGCAATTAGGCTATGCAACAAGGGCATTCACAACCTTTGAGCTAGACTCAGTATTGGTGGCGGATTCAGAAATTTCACCTTTTGAGTATAAGGCCAACCTTGAGATTTTAGGACCCAATGCGAACCTTCAATATGGGGCTCTTGACAATTTTTTTTTTAAATTTTGAACTAAGATCATGTAATGGATTAAAAAAAATGCTAAGAATACGAAAAAAAACATTCTATAATTACAATCGAGTTTTAAAAATGTCCATACTAGTACTTTTAAAACTGAATATATTTGTTTTAATTGTGATAAAAATTAATGAAAATTTTAAGTTACAATAAGAGGAAAAAATTGAAACAAAGTCAGATATCTTTACTCATAACATTTCAACTTTCGAAGGTATTGATTGTATTTATATTTGCACGTGAAATCTTTGAGAAATTATGTAAAGGTGAGAGGACTTTTGGATCATTAAAAACATAATAAATTACTTTAAAAACAAGCCTAGCCAAGCTTCTAAGTATTCAAGCTCGGCTATTAGCAAAGAAGAAGCTAGGCAGCAAGATTGGAACCCTAAGAGATCTGGACCAAGGCACTTATTTCTTACCACTGAACCATGATTCACTTTGTTGGAAAATACTATTCCCTCCGTCCCATTTTTAATGTCTCTTACGAAAATTTGTACAATTTCAAACCACCAAAAAACATATTTGTAAAATTATTATTTTTATTTTCTTACACCAAATTAAATAATTTGTAGAAATATGACCCTCCTATGCCTACCTTGAATCTGCCCCACCTCAGTACGCTCTTCAACCCTCTTCTCTCTGAACTTTAATTTTCCACCAACAGAGTTTTTTCTTGGGAAGTGGCCTGGGCCTCCTCCTGTCCTCCACCCCTCCCCCACCTCTCCACCTTCCTCATCCCCATTATCAGAATATGTGTAAACGTTGAATCTCACATCGAATGAATAGAAAAATAATTGGATTTTAATATACAATTGGATAGCTTACCACATACAAGGTTTAGCTTTCTAAGTGGATATAGATCATTCAATGTATATTGGGCCCAAATGATGTGGCGGACTCTTTGTCGTTACTCCCATACAAATTGGGCCTTAAGCACGCAGTAGCGGGTCGATGCATTGGACAAACTCCCAACACCCATTACGTCTTTTTCTCATTTATATAGGGCTGCGATGCTAACTTTTAGGGGGTTCAAGCAAATTCCCTGGGTTCAAAAAATGCACTATAATAATATTAATTTATTTTCTTTAATATTGTCTCATTGGATTATTCGTATAAGTTCAGAGTAAGTAAAAATTTACTACTCCCTCCGTCCATTTTTTAGAGTCCAGTATTTCATTTTGGGTTGTCCCTTAATAAGTGTCCATTTTGTAAAGTTAGTGGATAAAAATTTGTGCATTGTCTATTTTGTCCCTAAAAGTAAATTCCATTTTTAAAAGTTAGTAAGAAAAAGTGTAATGATGATGGGTAAGAAAAGGAAAAAATTGATGTGAAAGGTATAATGATGATATCTTTTTAATAAGTTGGAGTTACGAAGCAGGACACTTAAAAAGGGATAGAGGGAGTATAAGAATTTGTAAGTAGATCATATAGCTCAATAAAATAACATAGCATATGGTTGATAAAGTTTTCAACAAAAAATACGTAGATATTTATTTGACATACTTTATTGTATACAATATTGTTTGTGTACATTTTTGTCATTCTTAAGCTAAAATCCTTTAGCCACCTCTACTTTTTGACGCTGTTGGTGACACATTCAACGTGCCCTGCCCACTTAAGCAATGAGGTTCCGGTCGGGTGACTTTGGAGTTGGTTTAAATTTAAACGGCAAGTGACAAATCTGCTGAAATTGGCGCTGTATTGCATAGACCAAATAAGGGGAGTTTTTCTTTTATATCTTTATTTAATTTGTTCTTCCCCTCGCTTTGTGGATTGTTTCTCTCAGCGTACAGAGTTTTTCACCCCGCTGGATCGGATTTTTGCTGTCTCAAATTTTGAGGATGTAATTTGTGTTCATGTTCATTTAGTTGGCTATACCCATCTGTTGGGGGCCTCTAACTCCTCTCCCTTGAGTGACACAATTTCTATTTATTTATTTTTGGATAAGCACTATTTCAATTTTTAATCAACAAAGAAACCACTTTATCGATCTTTGTATTTGGGTTTTGCTTGCAAGCTTGAGTATGAGCTATTTTAACTTGAAATACTCACATCTAGATGTAGCTGTTTGTAATTCGTTCCCTATTGTTGTGATGAAATCTATCTATACTTTGACGGTAAGAATGAAATTTAAGCATAAGTGGAGCTATAGTATCCAGACACCAGATGCCTCAGGAAGGCGGAGCTCCATATTAAAGACAATATCAAAAATCGATGGAAATCAACAACCCATCGGATTAACGGTGTGAAATGAGCGATGGCTCTTGCTTAGGCGTTAGACATTATTTTAGTCTCTTTGCTTTTTATGTATATCATTAGCTTTAGGGTTTGGCTGTATCTATGTATTTTTATATTTGGGTGAGAATTTGTTACTGCCATATGATTTGATCTATATTCCGGTGATAATCTATAGATTTTGTACGATTTTTATAAATGAGTATGCTTTTTCCGTTGAAACAAAAAAAAGAAGAACGAAATTTCGGATGTTAAAAAACAAACACAACTAAAAGATACAAGCTTCCCATAATTGCCAGATTTTTCTACATCCCTATCATATCTACGTACCAATCTCTCTCTCATGGTAAAAAAAGGGTGAAATTGCGAACAGGATGACATGAGCAATCATACACTTTATTTTATGATGTTTTTTCAAAAAGCCTTTCGTTGGGGTTGTCCCACTCCAATAATGTAGGGTAACGGATAGATCCTAAAGAAAAGTTGAACAAAAAGTTTGCCGTCCTCATTGGCCATGTGAATTAAATGGGCGAAGAAGAAGACTTTTCGAGTCTTTGTATATTACCAACAACAACAATAAGACATTGTTACGACATTATAAAAATAAGGGTAAATTTTACTGACACCCCTAATGCTTGCCTTAATAATAGATGTTCCTTGTTCCTCGCACATATGAGAAATTACTATAAGCCCACTACAAGGGAAAAAAAAAAAAAACCCTAACAAAAAGAGTGGTTATGAAACTATAGGTCTCGAAACAAGATTTTTGTCACCAAAAATTACTATAGGTGACGAAACAATAAGATTTTCGTCACTATGTGACTTTCAGAGACAACATATCTATTGGCAACAACAAAAAAATGCATTTTGTGACTATTTAATTCGTCTCCAAATACAAAATTTCTTATAGTAACTCCTGTGATTTCAATGTTCATTTCACCTACACTCGATCAATTAACAATTGTTCGTCCAAACACTTGACAAAATTAGATAAAAAAAATGTATTCTATTGTCAAATTCACCCTTTTTAATAATAGAGT
>BPLS01020113.1:0-11652 GCA_019656275.1 Rhododendron kiyosumense | reverse complement strand
CCTAATTGCAATTAATAACACAAAATAAAACTTCCAAGAAATAAATCGAAAGTATCATAAATAAATTAATGTGTCCACCAAGTACCTACAAAACAATTTGTATCTAAATTCTTAGAGCACAAAATGAAAAACCATCAAACCATGAGGGGGAAATAAAAAAATCCAAGCTCGGTAACAAAATGCATCCAAACCTAGGACTACAAAATACTAAAGAAGTTCAACTTCAACAAAAGGATAATGAAAAAACCTCCAAGCACGTTGACTCCACAACCAAAATCCAACTTCCATGTTCATAGCCAATAGGCCACACTGTCAATATTTATTTTTACTAGATGAGAACTGAAGCACCATCTATTTTTTTATATGTTGCATTGGCTAATTAGTGAGTCAGATACCGAGTTAGTTGGAGCTTGAAACTTAGAAAATACCGAGTTAGTCAGATACCCCACAAGCACGAACACTACAGCTGGTAGTTTGTTTTGTGGTAATTCAAATTAACTGGTGGATACACTTGAGCTATTGTTTTTTTGTAGTTGAAATTTTGCGAATGGGGTGTTGGCCTTCAAGAGGCTGGAGAGACAAAACTGGCGAGCCGTGCCTTCAGGCACGGGCATGCACTAGTATGTACTCTAAAGTAGAGGTGAGGGTGTTGACTTTGTCCCCGCGCGTATTGGTATCACAAGTGGGAGGGAGTCTCAATATTTTAAATAGCGGTTGCGGACTGTGTAGCGGTAGCAGAGTATCGAATGATACATAGTGCGAATCGACTGTAGCGATCGACTGTAGCGATCGTGTATTATTTTATACCAAAAAAAAACTTTAATGGAGAACAAAATGTAATACGAGTTACCGGAAAATGCGTTCTTGAACAAAACTTCTAAAAACTTTGTAAGAAAAGAGCTCTGAAGTAAAAGAACGTAAGAAAAAGTTGCTACGATAAAAAGCAAACCCTAAAAACAAAGTTTTTGGGGGTATTTATACATGACCCCTCAAATCCAGAATAAAAAACTTTTAAAGCAGGATGAAGGGAATACAAATTAAGTAAATTAATGTATGGCCATTATAATACAATATTATAATCTACAATCCAATGCTCATTCTATGTATGGCCGTGTATTACGAACTCTCTCACCAAAAGCAACCAAAAACTCTTAACAAAAACTCTCTCTAATCAAGTCTCGCAAAATACTTATTTACACCAAAAGAGAACATTTACTGGGTTCCCCAATCCAAATGTTCAAACAAAAAATAATGAAGTGCGGAGTTTTCCAATATTGGCTTTGAGCAAAAATTCCAAACACAGTCCTCCTCAAATTCGAGTCTTCCTCAAATCCAAGAATGACCGTGTGTGGGGATATACTTATTTAATGTGGTTTGTCTATTTAGCAGACTTTCAGTGAAGACCCCAGATAAAGTTAAAGTGGGACCTAATTTCAGTGGGAAATGAATTTCATTCAGTCCGTTAATTGTTTGGATTCCCTCGTACCACAATGGAGAAATTTTTCTATACCGGATGGGTATATCTCGCATGGTACCCGTTTGGTACATCTGGGCCGTTCAATGCACTTTTTGACTGCTTGAATTGAAATTCTCTCTCTCCTTTCACTCCAACACTTTCTCTCTCCAAATTTGAGCCATTCAACAATGTAATGGACGGCTTGGATGTGCTAAACGGGCACCACGTGGTACCCACCCGGTACTGAAAAACAACGAAGCTTGATGCTCGGTACCCAGAGGCTTGATCAAGAGGAATCAAGAATGATTGAGAATGACGCAACGAAATTCACAAAAGAATAGTTAACGTATTGTTCTAAACAAGATAGGCACTAAAATTCACGAGCAGTTTTTGAATCCACAAGACGAGAGAAAACTCTTAATATTGTTGATGTAAATGTTAACTAAAAAATTAGGTTACGACCCCTTTATAAAGTCTAACCCTAGAAATTCCTGGAAATAATGCTGAAAAATAAAGAGTCCCAAAATTTGAGGAAACTACCAAAATGGGAAATAAAAACAGTACTTTCCCAGAAAAATAAATCAACTGAAAATGAATTATACACTAAGTAATAACGTTCTAAAACTTTCCTAAAACGTCAAATATATCACATTGAAAGCCTAAACAAAGAAATTAGGCCGAAATCTACCATCAGTCATGACTAAGGATGGTGAGTACTCTTAACTGTAGCGCAAAAATAAATCAGCACACCAAGTTTGAGCCCAATCTAAACTTGACTAAGTTTTTTCAAATCGGGTAATCCTCAATTAATACTTGTTTGAGCTTCCGACACTTTGACTGGTCCAATTGATCCATGAAATCGCGCAGAGGAGTTCTTTCCCGGAAGCTGCTAACGTATTTTTCACGCCTAGAAGAAATTGACCATGGCAAGCCTACCATGGCTGACAACCTCGAAACCTACAAGAAAGAATGATAATACTACCAAAACCATCTTACATCAAGGACTTAACGACAACTAATTTCCGAGCAATGACATCCAAGCAAGTTTGAGAAATTCTTCACCATACTTTTCAGAGGTTCAAACAAGATAAAGAACATACGTCTACAATTGTTTCTCACTTTTCCAACGTGTAGCATGTGCGATGTAAGTGTGGGCATGCCAAAACTTGTCGCATCTAACGTAAAGGACTGAGAGCACGTTTAATCTGACTTCGTATGTAATTGATTGCATGTGACCCAAAGGACGAGGCCACAGAGAGATTCGTGGTTTGTCACAATAAAATAGACTTAGAATTTTTCAACCGTGTAAAAGAAAGTAGAGAACATGAATAAAAAAGAACTTTCTTATATCGGAATAATAAAGTTGACGAGTATAGGTAAATATAAAAAGTGCGAAAAAGAAAAAAATTCAATTTACTTGATGAAGTAAATGGATGGAATTTGGCTGGAAAACTGGAAAAGCAAAAGATAGGCAAACTTTGTTGGAAATTAAGTTTGTGTTTGATAGAAGTGCTAGGCTTGTTGGCGTTGGAACCCCAAATAAGAGTAATATATGTATACATATGCAATGTACATACCATGTATGTATGGGTTTTGGGGGAGCTCACCTCGGGTCCCACCCCACAAAGATTATTCGAAATCGCCCATTATTTTTAAAAACAATTTTTATGAAACCCTGTAAAAAATTAGCTCAAACGAATATCGCTAAGGATTTTTTCTGAATCTGTAAGAGCAAAATTGAGCAGTTAAGTAGTTTTGCCTCCATAAATTCAGAAAAAATCTTTACCGATATCGAATTGAGCTGATCCAAAGTCAGTTGATCCAAAGTTTGACATAGCCATAGACATCGAAAGAATCCAAAGATTTGAAGGATATGTCAGCCAAAGAGCTCGTAGGTTCCTTGCAAGTCTATGAACAAAAATTAGCAAGGCGAGATGTTGAAAAGCCACTCGAACAGGTTCTCCAAACAAATTAAGCTGCACCTACAGGGAACACCACAAGGATCCAACCGAGGCCGACTTCAACCGAAGCTGTGCACCTTCCATCTTCTTAATCAGTCTTTTTATTTTTTAGAGCTCATCAAAACATCTATCTTGTTAAAAGTTATTTTGCCCGGGCATCAAGAAACAAATTAACTATCATAACATACATATGAAGGCTTGGAATAATTGTTGTTTTGACCAGACATCGATGAGCCAATTTTTGTAGATCAAGGTGTGGTGCGATGATATTAATCCAAATCGATCGTTTAGATTTTTTGCACTGTTAGATTTCATCAATGAGTTTCAACAAATGAAGGTTTTTATCATCAAAGGTAAGCATGCAAAAGGTCCCCAAATCACCCAAGAGAACCGTCAAAATGACTGTAGAGTTAATCTTCTCCAATTTAGCATCCAATTGAGTACATTTGGTCAAGAATCTTGACTCAAGATAGTTAAAACAATTGATAACAAAAAAGATCCATGACAAAATGCAAACCGAATCATAGAATATTCATTACAATATTCCCAAACTAATATCCTAGGGGATAGGAAAGTGATGGGTGATATGATGCCAACACCAGAAAAAGGCCTCCCAATCCGCCTAACTCGCTGCTAGGACATTACATCTGGGTTTTTTTTGTTTTATAAAATCTTCATAGCATGTATTAAAAGGTACTCCCATGTTTTTTTTTTTTTTTAAATCCTTATTAAAAGGTGCCATGTGACAGAAATATTTTTCATAAAGAAATCGATCTTTTGTGAAAATGCAACTAAGACTTGTATGATTTTGTGGTAATAAGTCAGAGTACTATTATAAATATGATGAAACCATTCCTCACAGGAAACGACAAAGCTACTTTAGCTTGGGATCGCTTATCCTCGTTTCAAGACACGAACGCCTAGTGAAGCCTCACTCTAGGATCTTGATTCAGAAACCTAAATTTAAATTTCCAATTAAAAGAAAGCGCACTCTCTCCCTTGTGGTGGAACTACTCATGGTCCACAGGCCTCCACCATAATTTTCTTTTTTATTTCAATTTTCGTTTTTCTTTTTTTTAGAATTGATGATTTAGCTTCACTGGAATCAAATAATAATTGCTTGTTTACAGTTGAGCCAACTAAACACGCACATCAAAAGATACTTTCCTAAATAACTGAAATTAGTCAATATTTAGTCGCCATTGGTATTTTAGTTGGGAAATGTTGGACTATAGGCGACTAACTGTTTAGTCAGGAAATGTGAGACCTATTACCGACCAATTGTTTAGTCGGGAAATGTGTTTACAATCAATGACTAAGAAGTTAAAAAGTTAGTCGGCAAATGTTTATACAAGTCAGCGACAGTGTGGCCTATTGGCGACCATTTTGTTAGTCAGCAAATGTGTTTATCCCAGAATTTTATACAATTTTTCCCCCTATTTTGATTCCCTATAAATTTGAGTCAACGATCATCACATCCACAAAATTGCCAACCTAATTGCAATTAATAACACAAAATAAAACTTCCAAGAAATAAATCCAAAGTATCATAAATAAATGTGTCCACCAAGTACCTACAAAACAATTTGTATCTAAATTCTTAGAGCACAAAACAACAAAACATCGAACCATAAAGGGGAAATAAAAAAATCCAAGCTCGGTAACAAAATGCATCCAAACCTAGGACTGCAAAATACTAAAGAAGTTCAACTTCAACAAAAGGATAACGAAAAAACATCCAAGCACGTTGACTCCACAACCAAAATCCAACTTTGATATCATGTTCATAGGCAATGGCCAAAAGTTGAACTGGGGGACACTCCATTAAAGCGTAGATCTGTCCAAAAAAAAAAAAGAACAATCCACCATTAGTATTAATTTAGTAGAGTATATACTAACTAGTTAGAAGCCAAAAGAAATAAGTACCATATAAGCATGTTAACAAACTTGTAAGAAAAAGGAATAACTCTGTATGGACCTCACACTACAACAGCTCAAGGGCAATAGTGATAAATACTGCCTTGTTCACTTCGCGATTCAAAAAGAATTTTTCAAAAAATTCCTCCTAGATTCCCCCTACTTTCCATCTTTTTCTCTCTATCTCTCTCCACTCATTACCCCTACTATTTTTCAAAAACACTTTTCAAATCGCAATCCAAACAAAGCATAAATTGTTAAAATTCAAGATTCCATCCAGTATACACAATGGTATACAAAAAAAAAAAAAAAATCCACAAATTTCAAGCCAATAAATACAAATACCAGAGTCACAAGGTCATCTAGCCAGATTGTAGGTGGTGTTTTTCTTGGTACTTGCATGATGTGGAGAGGAGTTAGGGCTCCTAAGCCTAGATTATAGCTAAGCTTATGATGTCAATGCATCTAGATATCAACCTCCTACTTACTGAAATTTACCGCCCGCTTGATGTTTGTACAGGTAAGCAAAGAGGCCACACCATATATCAAAATAAACTGGCAAAATAAGGCCACCATGATAAATCTGGGACCAACATGGCCGCAAACTAGACCATAACATGGTATTTATGGAAAAGACCAAATGCAAACAGAAAAAAACTCAAAACTAAGTACCACAACCTTCCCATTAATTATTCCAGTATCAAGCGTATTTCTTTTGCAAAACCTGAAAACAAAGTACCACCACACATTTATTCTATCATTATCAATAGATGAATACGGATAGCCTTGAAAATAGGATTATGCAGAAATAACTTACCTAGTGTCATTTCTTCCAATGCCACGCCTTGATGCATTACCTCCAGCAATAACATAACCAAAGTCATTCATTTGGTATTTGTTGTACCCATAGGCGATAGCCCTGAATAATTTCAATTTACTATTCAAATTAGATTTGGTCATACATCAATCAAACAATCAACTTAATTTCCAAGCTAGTTACAAAATCATACTCATATCAATAAAATTTACATACAAAAATAGGACCAAATACATGCACCGCAAAAATTTGGGATCTCCCAAAGACTTTTTTTAGTAACGCTTGGAAAAACTGTTGGTATAGATGGTGGATGATAACGGTTTGAAAAACGTTACTAAAAACAGGACTATAGCGATGGTTTTTTATGGAACCGTTAGTAGATTACAAGATTATAGCGACGGTTTTTAATAACTGTTACTAAAAACAAAACTGGACTATAGTGACGGATTTCATTAACCGTTAGTAGATTTTTACACCGCCAAAACCAATTTTCTTTCCTGCGATCGGTTTTCCAAACCCGAACTAACGATCAAGATGGTTGACATTTTTTTCCATGTTGATTAAATCATTCTCGTAAAAATTTGACTCAATTGGGTTTAGAAAGCTTCTTTATCAAGAAAAAATTTCATTAACAAAATGAGTTTTTTTATCCGATCAAGTATGTAGTGATACCAATTAACTTCCTTTTTGGTACGAATGATGAACGAATGAAGTACTCATTAATATGTAAAAGACAGACGATTTCGATCAGAAAAAATATGACTCAGGTGGGGGTCGAGTCTTACAATCTAATACTTTAATGTCTCGGGATGCATCAAATGTGGTCTGATCAGGTGGTCGCCGATATCCGACGATCTTCGATGTTGGTGACAGCGACGGAATTAGTGAGACGTGAAATCCCAACGGTTTAGATTGACCATTGTAAAATTTGAGTTTGTAATTACAATTAAAATATATATGTTCAATGTAATTCATAACAAACTACGTCTTGTGTTGTACTTGAACGTACAGTAGCCACTTGACCACGACACAACCGTGTTGATCAAGACCATTGATTTTGTTTTCCTTGTTGATTAAATCATTCTCGTAAAAATTTGGCTTAAGCGAGTTTAGAAAACTTCTTTATTGGGACAAAATTTCATTAATGAAATAAATTTTTCTGCCTGATTAAGTGTGCATCGATCCTTGATTAATTTCATTCTTGGTATGAAGGATGTACTCTTTACTATGTAAAAAATAAACGGTTCCAATCGGAAAAAAGAAGAAGATATTAGTAGGTGTCTATATGGTACAAACCAAATTTAAAAAATTAGATTAAGAAAAATTCGGTTTGTAAATATTAGAAGGTGTTTGATTTAACACAAGTTGTGGGATAACTCGGCTTGTTCGCTCGCACGCGTGCACACACGAGGTCATGGGTTTGATTCCCATGAGGAGCAAACATTATTGCGCTACCACACGGGTGCCACATCAACGTCACGTGGAGGCCACGTGGGCATTACATCACACAGTGGCGGTTTTTCAAAAAAAAAAAAATTCCATTACAAATGCTCGTCAAAACCGTCGTTATAGCTCTACAGCGACGGTTTGACCGACAGTTGGTGAAACGTTGGTATAGCCTATAGCGATATTTTTTGTGTTCTTTTTTGACACTTTTGATCATTGTAAGATCTCGATTTTCTTGTGTTGATGTAAAAGTTCACCGTTGTGAATTGTTGCTTCAAGCCTTTCTCTCTTCTTTTTTTTTTAAAAGCAAAGAAATGTTTATACTCTTTGAATAAGTATTAAAAAGACTAAAGAGAGCAAGCTCTTTTTTTTAATCGACAAAAGTGACATTTTATTCAAAAAAAACTTGGCGTATAGTACATCAAGAGAGGAGAGGGGAATACAACTAAAGGTTGAATGAAAAGGAAACACAAAATAGGACAAAGCCCTAAACACCCAGTGGGCTAAGCCCGTAACAATACACCTAATGGGCCAAGCTCAACACCCAACGGGAAAAAGCCCAAGAAACCAGAAACACTTAAATGGCCAAGGCCCAATATGCCGTAAAATGCAGAATTACTAACAGGACTAGTGCTTTAATTTCGGATAGTAATAATGCAAAAACTGTTTTTATTGGTGCCAAAACTCCAACGCATAAAAGTCTTGTATGCTGCACATGCATGGTACAAGTCTTCTTGTGTACTATAATTTTGGTACCAACAAAAATAGTTTTGGCATTATCATTCTTCTTAATTAATTCCGTTAAAACCTAAAAAAAATCCCCAAGCGAATTCAGCACCGCCCTTTAACACCTTCTTTGTGCGCCGCTTCAATTTATCCTAAACGCATAAAAGACCACAATTAGTTTTTTTTTTTTTTTTTTCTCGGCAAAAGACCACAATTAGTTAACGCTAATAAACAAATCAATCCAAGTTTAAGAAAATATACTGCACATTAACAAATCCAGTTCATTACAAAACTGAAGTTTCCAAAAGCAAATGTATTGTTAGCAAATTAATACTGTACTGTCTTAGCGCTAATAACGTACGTACCTTCCTAACGTACGGTATTTGCTAGGGAGTTTAATTTCTGGGTGGCGGCCGTGATGGCCTGTAGCGGTGGTGGGGCTTTGGTGCAGTGGTGGTCATGGCGGTAGTGCTTCGTTTGTGGTTGCGGTGGTGGGGCTTTGGAGCAGTGGTGGTCATGGCAGTGGTGGTGTCTCATTCAGTGGGGGTGATGGTTGGGATGCAACGCGTTAGCAGCCAGCTTGGAGCGTTTTTGGGTTCGGCAACATATGGCGGATTCACGGTGGTTTGCGCGACTGTAGCGGCATCTCAAATCCTGAACGTTTGTGGTTTCCGGCATTGTGGTGATTTTAGTGTTGGGGTTTCAATTTTTGGGTGTTTAGGGCTTTGGTTGGTCTTAGACTAGCGTTTGGGTCTCGCATAGTGTGGAGATTAGTAATTTTAATTTCTTTTCTGTTCGGAATCTTTTAATCTTTGTAATATTGCATATATTATTAAAAATTTTATGTGAATCAAAAAAATGTGCGGTATTTACTTTTAAAAAAGTTGCCTAAAGTTCGGTTCAAACTCAGCTAGAATGCGACCAATCATTTAAAAAGGCATCTTGACGTTATTAGCTTCTTCTTTTCTTGAACAGTAACGTTATTAGCTTTTGTTGCAGTTTTTTTTTTTTATCTGAAAAAAATTTATTAATAAACTCGACAAGAGCACATGGAAGAAAAAAAGACAAGGACCGGCCACAAGATATTGATACATGCAGCAAGGAGAAATTAAGTCCAAGAGACAAAATACAACCATCTAAGTGATCTAACAAAAAGTCGAATGGAAGAGCCAAAACCAAATCCCAGCAACCCATTTAGTCCGCCCCTTGTTCCAACCATGTGTGGGCAAGGCCGGTCCAATGTATTTAGATGTCCTAAGCCAAGTGATGGAATAGTGCCCTACAAAGAAGGAATTTTTTTTTGCAAAAAAATACCCTACCAAGATTTGAACCCAAGCATCTTATATGAAAAAGAAAACACTTGAACACTGAACCACCATCGATCTCGGAATGTTCTTGACCTTTGATCATCATCGGGGAATTAAAAGGGAATATTTAAATATCCATCCTCTTTTTTCATGCTAT
This sequence comes from Rhododendron kiyosumense, assembly GCA_019656275.1. Lineage (NCBI taxonomy): Eukaryota > Viridiplantae > Streptophyta > Magnoliopsida > Ericales > Ericaceae > Rhododendron > Rhododendron kiyosumense. The sequence continues at coordinate 1,865 of BPLS01020113.1, read as the reverse complement.
GTAAGAATTCATCCCCCCCTTTTTTTATGCTTATGTTTTCATCCTTGCAATATATAAATTACCTTTATTACCCTTTATTCTATTTTATATAGAGATATTAAATATCCATACATTTACACATTTATAGTGGGGATGAAAATTGTTTCCTTAATCTATGGGAAACAAATGGGTTGAATATGGAAGCACCTATGAAATTAGGTGAGATATAGCAGGGGAAGAGATGAGAATTTTCAAAATTTCAAATTTCCTACAAAGAAAATCCCACTGATTTCTCGTTCCATTTATATTCCACAAAGCAGATTCCCTAAGCTCTGTTCATCATGAATTGTTCCGGTGATTCCACCGTGCAACATGTATAGAATACGTACATGAACATTTCAACATTATCAATCATTGCAGAATATTATTAACCATGTTAACTACATGGTAAATTAACCATGTTACCTATAAGTTTTGATGGTATATATATAAACCAGTTCTTAATTTGTCGTAGAGAGGCCATTCACGCCAGTCAAAAATAAAAGCTACTCACTTCATAATCGAATTCCTGATACAACTCGAATAAAAGCGAGTTCTTAATTTATCGTATCGCCAGTTCTTGATTTGTTGTATAAAAGCTAGTTCTTAATTTGTCGTACAGATGACCACGCACGTACGTATGTTGTCGAAGTTATGAGATAAACACGAATTCCTCCATGTAAACCGGGTCGAACTCGACCCCCTTGTCCACACTGAACACGGGCAGGCCCGGGTGCACCGATTATGTTTGTTATTTTGGGCACACAGCGTGTGTATTCTGTTCCGCCCGCACAATAGTCGACCATGAAACGTTGGCCAATGTTAATATTCACGATGAAAAGGTCTTTGGCCATCAGCTTCATGGATTATAGGTATTGGCCAACCAACCATGATAAAGTGATCATGTTTTATGAAATTAACATGATAAGTTAACCATATTTTTTGCATGTATTAATCATGTTAAAATGCTCACGTATTATTCAAAAAGGACACATTTATTGATCTTATTCCATGAAACATGGTTAAATTACCATCAAAACAGGTATTATCATGATCAGCATTTCATGGTTAAATTACCAACTCGATTTCAACGTTTCAAGTTTAATTCTTACAAAGCTTATAGATAAACTCGTTTCATGGTAAATGATGTTAATAATTTACCATGAATTAGAATAAAACTAAAATAAACCAAAATCAAGTTTTCTTGGTAAAACCCAAATCAGAATACCTGAGGATTGGCATGAACCCACAATGGACAAGACATAATTCATGATTTCTCGGAGAACCAACCAAGATTCAGTGGGGAGCCGCCCTATATATAATCTCAACTTCTTGCATACATACTTCTCGATTTGTAGAAACAAAGTAAGACCGGAAAAGTCCAGTTTGCACAGTTCGTGATTGGAGAAACAATACTAAATGAAGACATAATAAGAAAAGACCATAGTTGAAGCAACAGTATTTTCTAGAAGGAGAGCTGCCGGTGATGGGACTGAGATCTGCCGGGCGCAGCTGATTTCCTCGCCGCCGTCCAGGACTCTAGATGGGTTGCATCACCTTGACGAAATCTGTCGAGCGCCCCGGTTTTGCCGCCTCGCTGGTTGTGGCATCAGTAGCGGTGGGGACCAGTGCGGGGAGCCGTCGACGATAGGGAGTGGTCCAGATGGAGAGCCGCCGGTGATGGGGACTGTGATGGGTTGAGTGGAGGAAATTTTGGGAGGAAGAATTTGAGATTGGAAGTCGGAATTTATGGGGAAGGATTGGAGGAGGAATTTTCGGGATGTACACACGAGATTTTTGCAGGTTTGGTAGCCGGAGGTGTCGAGATTCTCGCGAGGACGGAATGC
>BPLS01020106.1:0-10593 GCA_019656275.1 Rhododendron kiyosumense | reverse complement strand
TTCCGCGTTACTCCGCACAAGTTTACTGCTGTGTTGTAGGAGTACCATGTAGGAGAGAGAGAGAGAGATGAGACGCGTTGTGACGTCGGCTGGAAACCTATGCATAGATAGACCACTTGTGCCTAAAAGTGGGAAGCATGCGTATTTTGCGGCACCCCTTTGGATCTACACACGTAGTTTCACATGCGCTCTATTTATGGAGCCGAAATTTTTCATGCTATGTTTTAATTGGATTTTGAAAAATGGTAGAGGTAATACATAGAGAGAAATAGAAAGAGAAATGTTGAAAATATGAAAAATTTAAAGGAAATTTTTTAATTCTTTTTGAATTGTAAAGAGAACACAACATTAATCTCACTATGACGCCTTGCCTAACTTTTACGGTGAATATTTTTGCGGTCTTTTCATTTTTTTAATGTTCTTATACACCCTCGGTCCCTCCTGTTTATGGGTTTATTTTCGGCATTTGTGTCATAACTTAAATTATCTATATATTTTAATTTATAACAGGTGTAAGATTTTGAAAATTTTGTATAATAGACGAATTGGAATGTACCAAATAAGGTTTATATTGTATATTTTTAGAGATTCGTATTGAAAGATACGTATAATTTTTAAGGTGTGTCGAATAGTAAAAGTGGACAAATAAACACAAACGGAGGTAGTATTAGATTTGTGTTAAATCTTTATACCTGTCATTTGTTGAACTGTTTTTTTTTTGTGTGTGTCTTTTTAGTCATTTTATATGAATTTTTTTTAACTTTTGTTTATGTTTTTATACCTTTTCGATTCCCTTATCGGGCGATGTGGTGTAACAATTAAGGAAAAAAAAAATTCGAGCCAAATAATTAGGCATGCAACAGGGGCCGAACTATCACATCCTCCTACTTTGAAAAGCTTTACTTTTGACCACTTAACTAAAATCCTCAACAAAAAAAAAATTACAAAAACTTTGCCTTTCGATAAATTCAGAACTCATCAACGGGGTGTTTGAGAGTGAAGTTATTTTTTCAGTATAATGAAAGTCCGTTGAAGTGTTTAGATGATATGGACACAATAAATTTTGTAATAGGGTTTTTGAAGGAAAAGTCTAATCAGAATTCAAAAAACTCCTTCAGAATGTGACTTTTGAATTCTACGTCTCTATTTCATTTTTAATTTAATAATTCGTTTTGACAGGTTCCATTCCATAATTAGCTCCTAAATACTTGATCAAAATCTAAAAATACATATGCAAAATGTAGAAATAAGGCTCTAAAATATCTTCGCGTTTGATTTTTTGTGAAATTTCTTCGTCTCTCCTTCCATTTATAACCTCCTCCAATTTTTTCTTCTTAAAAAACACACTTTTTTTTTTCTTGCACTTTATTTTGCTTTAGATAGAATCAATTAGGGATGCTATGATTTCACCGCAGCCTCCAATATCTATCCATCCGTGTGAGAAAATTAAAGATGTGCGGTTCCATTAAAAGAGCTGCAAATTTAATTTCTTTAACTGGTATATATAGGATTGTTGGTTATTACGTACATGATCTTCAATTACATTTACCTGGTATAATTAAATAGTAGTAGTAAAATAATTAGCTGAAAATGATAAGGTGGTATCCACGTTGCGTACGTGCTTGAAAGAAAGAGTCAGTTCCTTGTCCATTAGAGGAATATTATTTACTAAGGTTCCGTTCGATCTGCTAAAGTTATTATTTTATTAGTACTTATTTTTCCCTCTACGAGACAGGTTATTCTCTCATAATATATCGCATTTAATTTAAAAAATAAATACTTAATTTAAAAAATAAGTATTTATTTATCTTTGCTAAACGAGACCTAATAATAAATGTGACACGGCATTTGTTTCTTCTTCTTCTTCTTTTGAACTTGATTTATTTGTTTATTCTGTTTAACCATATTGTTTATGCTGTGATGCCCACTTTGTGAAACACAGTTAACGAGTAGAGATCATTGAAGTCCGAGTTGAGATGATAGGGACGTAATTAATTAATTAATTAATTAATTAGTCGTATTAAACGACAGATTAGCGAACATGGTCACTCCCACTTTGGCTTGGAGAGACAACTATAGATGAGTATATAATAAAATTGCACAGTAATCCGTAGAACGTATATACTATGTACGGAAGAGTACTACGGAGTGGAGCATATAAAATAACGTGTTCCCAATTCTCCATCTCGTCCTACCGTACGGTACTCCCATTACTCATATTCCTTTATATATTAGAATAGAGGTTTCGTTTATTTTACTATTATCAATCAACACAAGCAGCACAAATGATGCAAGGGGTGGCATGCTAGCACATGGGTTCGTTAATGTTGTTCGATTTACGTAATTTTACTTCATAAAAAAAATAGTAGGATCAATAGAAGTGTCACTTCTATATACGAGAAAAGCCATGCAGTACTACTGCGGCTTCTTACCACTTTGGATTTTGGAGTCGTTCAATACAGTATGTGCTATAGTGCTAGTTATGTTTGTGTTTGAACTCTAAAGGCTTATCGAGTGAAGGGCAGTGTTTATTATTTCGAGCTTGCAAGTTCTAACTTTGTCATGGCAAGAAAATTGCAGGGCGATTAGAGTTTGACCGATTGTTACTTTAACAATTTTAAGATTAGTTGAGGTCTACTTGGCCTGACATATATGTTTATCTTTGTCTAGGTATTCATAGAGGAGATAAATTTCAATTCCAAGAGGCTTTTATTATCTTTTATGACCGAATATTTGGATCAGCTTGCGCGCACTTTAATTGATTTTGGAATTCAAAAATTAACAACCGAGCAAATTTCCCGTGACCGAAGGTTTGCAATTCCAAGAAGCTGCTGGTGTAGTGGAAACAAGATGTGGATTTTGGATTGGGTGGGAAAAATGCTCTGTGTTGGGCGGAAAGTGGAAACAAGAGTGGAGTTTGGGCGCCGCTATTTCTAGACGCTAGGCCAATTAAATGGAACCCATGCTTTGAACCACGCGTTTCATAATTGTTAGGAGTACTTTGTTAGCTTGAACTTGGTCAAGACTAATGGTAAAACGGAAGAAAGGTTGAACGGAGTCAAGGACTCAAGGGGTACGCTAACATACCTTTAGGTTCCTGCCTGGCAAATACATCGTACTGAAATGGAAAATCTTGTGGACCAGAACTTTATTCCAATGAACGAGCTAGGCAAGTATTTGGAGAAAAGACTTTTTTACCTTTTTATCCTCCAAATTATGCATCTTTTCTTTACTTAATTCCTAAATTATCAATTTGACGATTTTATCCACTCAACTATCATACCATTACCTACTTAATCCAATAGATAACGGAAATTAGAAATTTGGATGGAAAATGTCATGTAAAGCCTTATTTGGACACTGTAAAGCAGATATTTGATTATGAGAGCTTTAGAGATAAAAATTAATTATAACCCTTTAAGATAAAATGATCAGAAACATAAGATATTCGCACCGGTTCAAACAAATTGAAAATTGGAGCATTTAATTTTTTTACAAGGTTCGTATATTAGAATCTTACATAGCATTTTATAGAGACTAACACATAATTTTTTTTTTTTAAAAAAGACTGAATTCTTTATATAGAATTTAGATTGTTTCTATATTAAAAATATGGTTAAAAATTAAGCGATCCAATTTTCAATCAGTGTGAACCGGTGCGAAGATTTTATTTTTCTGATCATTTTATGCTAAAAGGTTATGGTTAATTTTTTTTCTAAAACTCTTATAATCAAATATCTGCTCTAAAAGATCCCCAATAAAAAGTAAATATTTAATTATGATAGTCCTAGATATTAAAATTAATCATGACTCTTTAGACTAACATGATCGGAAAAATAATATTTTCTCACCGTTCCAAACGGATTGAAAATTCGAGCACTTAATTTTTTTAGGTCTATATACTAAAAATTAAGTGCTCTAATCTTCAATCTGTTGAAACCGATGCAAAGTTCTTATTTTTTTGATCATTTTATCTTAAAGGGTCATAAAAATATTAAAGGGTCATAATTTATTTTTATCTCTAAGGCTCTCATAATCAAGTACTTGCTCTACAGGTTCCCAAACAGGCTTTACATGACATTTTTCGTCCAAATTCCTAACTTTCGTTATCTATTGGACTAAGTAGGTAACTGTATAATACTCCCTCCGTCCCAAATTGATTGTCCGGTCCGCAAAACGGAATGTTAAAAATAGGAGTACAATTTTTGCAAGAAAAAATCAAAAGTTTTTCAACAACTTACTAGATATCAATGAGAATTTTTAATTTGTGAAAAAAGTTTGAATTTTTTCTTGAAAAAATTGCATTATTTTTAATACTCCGTTTTGCGGACGGGACAATCAATTTGGGACGGAGGGAGTAGTTGAGAAGATGAAGTCATCAAATTGATAATTTATGGACTAAGTAAAGAAAATGTGCATAGTTTGGGGGATAAAAAGAAAAAAAAACTCTTTGGAGAAAATACCACATAAATTTTTTTTATAACCGGATGTCCAGACTAACTTGCGTACACCTTGACTACTTCCGGAGCCCTGAAGTTAACTACTGGACAAACCCACTAGTGGCCCTAAAGTTTGAAACGTTTGGCTTCTGTATGGTTCAAACATGAGACCTTATGAAGGAGAAACACTTGTTATTTTCTCATGTACATTTGGCCAAACCCCATGAGATGATAAAAAAAAAACTCATTAATATAGTACATGATTGGGTTTAAGTAAAGTGATTTGTCGAGCGATCAAAAGATTGAGAATGATTGATGTTTGTATCTTTCAGTTAGTTTGTGGAGAGAAAGAGAACTACAAGATATATAAATCATATTAGGAATAGTAAGTAAACGGATCCTCTAACACGATTTTTAAACAATTGATTTGTGGAGTTTTTGACTAAAATAGTAAAATAGATGTTTGCGTGTGTCTTTCAATTACTTGTGAGTTGTAATCAACAGAAAAAAAAAATGTTTATATAAGAGATACTATACATGAATGTGGTAAAGGGTATGCTCAATTTTCTCAACAGTAGCCCCAACGAGAAATAATTGGCCTCTCTTTTGTTGGGTAATGCTAGACCTGAGCCAAAAAAACGTGGAATCCGATGACTTGACCTGACCCGAAGGGTTTCGTTCGGTTCTGAACCACTAGTTCGATCGATTATGAGTTGATTATCCAAAGATCAATATTTGGTTATAATAAGCGAGTAAATATTTACATTAACGCCTCCTAATTTATCCTTGCTAAGTCCGTTTATATCGTTACTCAAAGTTTAATGCTTGTCGCTTGATTTTGTACTGTAGCTGTTTTTGAAGCTTAATGCGTTAAAGCTGTGGTTAATCAAATTAAAAGAAACGTAAATTGTGCCTGGTGATTTTTCCTCCTACTGTACGTGCTATTGGACGCAAAGTTGTCAATACCGTACCGGTCAGCGTACCGTTTTTACTACTGGAATGGTACGTACCGGTACCGGGCTGTATCCCGGTACCGTTCCGGATTTACCGCAATTAATATTATATATATATATCTACCATGTTTTAAAATTTTAAGTGTAAATATAAACAAAATGTACAAAAAAAAAAAAAAAAGACAGGTACGGAACGCCGGAAAATGCCCGGAACAGACCGGTATTGTCCGGTACGTTCGGTATTGACCGGAACAGGCCGATATTTTGACCGGTACGGAACATGACTTTTTACGTTCCGTTTACGCACCCCGATACGGAACGGATTTGATAACTTTGATTGGACGAGAAATGGAAAACAGAATAATATATTCTTACATGTATTGGTGGGCCCAAAGCAATATACCAGTTTATGAAATTTTGGACATGCACCGTAGTCTCCAGGTGGATCCAACTTTTATTCGTCACAAGAGGAAAACAGAAGTCGGTTTGAAAAAGGAAAGGGCAAATTTCACTCAGATCCCCTGAGGTATATGACAATGACAGAAAGTACCCCTCAGTTTTCAAAAATGACAGAAACCTCCCTTATTTTACAGTTTGGGTTTCATTCCGTTAGTTTCTGTTAGTTCCGTTAGTTAAATGGACGGAAAATGTACGGAAAATGAAATCTTCAATTTTATTTAGTTCTACACATATCTTAGGGCTCTCATTAAAAGTCCTAGACTTAAAAATTAATTATGATCATTTAGGATGAAATAGTTAAAAAAATAAAATCTCCGCACCGATTCAAACGGATTAAAATTTGGAGCATTTAAAAATTTTGCTTTTCACTTGATTTTAGAGCTTTCAATGAAGAGCAAATATTTAAGTGCTCCAATTTTCAATCTATTTGAATCAGCCCAAAGATCTTATTTTTTTTATTATTTTATCTTAAAGTGCAATAATTAATTTTTGATTTTAAGATTTTCAATGAGAGCCCTAAGATAGCTGTAAAACTAAACGAAGAGGAGATACTTAAGTGCTCAAATTTTCAATCCGTTTGAATTGGAGCGAAAATCTTATTTTTCTGATTATTTTATCCTAAAGGGTCATAATTAATTTTTCGTTTTAGGATTTTCAATGAGAGCTTTAAGAAAACCATAGAACCAAATGAAGAGCAGATACTTAAGTGCTCCAATTTTTAATCCGTTTGAATCGGTGCGAAGATTTTATTTTTTTAACTATTTTATCCTAAATGATCATAATTAATTTTTAACTCTAGGACTTTTAATGAGAGTCCTAAGATATGTGTAGAACTAAATAAAATTGAAATTTTCATTTTTCGTACATTTTCCGTCCATTTAACTAACGGAACTAACGGAAACTAACGGAATGAAACCCAAACTGTAAAGTAAGGGAGGTTTCTGTCATTTTTGAAAACTGAGGAGTACTTTCTGTCATTGTTAGATACCTCAGGGGGTCTGAGTGAAATTTGCCCAAAAGGAAAAAAGAAAAAAGAAATATAGGGTTTGGTGGGAAGTCGGCATAAGGACGCATTACAGGGAATGAGAAAGAACGCTGGCAGCCAAGCTTTTGTTACAAATATTGTTTACTTTTCTTCGGAGTTTTTTTCTTCAAGTTTTGAAGTTTTGTTCAATGACTCGCACTCCGGTAACTCGTTTTAATTTTTTTTCTTAATAAAAGTTATTCGCTAGTATTTGATTAGAGTATCCATAATGCTATAATCAAAAATTAATAACCAAAAATTGCTACATCAGTTTTTGATTATTCATTTAAGAGATTGTTAAGGTTAGTAATGTAGATGTCTACAATAGCATAATCAAAATTAGATAACCAAAACTTATCCAGTCCAGGCACTACTCCTATTTTTAAACAATGAAAAAGGCAATTTTAGATTAGTAAAATATTTCCCATAGACGAACTTGGATATTGTTGGAGCTCATGTGAATGGGGGAAGGAGAGACCAAAACTCATTCTCCGCTGCGCATGGGTAAACGGAGACCATAAATGTTTGCATCTTTCAGGGTATCTTTTTCAATCTAAAATCAAACGTTTTAAAGACCACCGATTGGAGCAAATGAGTCTGGGCCGGTTGCGAGTGCTATAAACCCTACAATCGTACATTCCTTTTAATTATTTGAAAAAACCAAACAATCCCGTAAGTTTAGTTAAATTTAACACCGAATACAAGAGGTGGCTACTAAAGAACCAATTCAAATTATAACAACTCGAGTTTTTAAGTCAGCACACATCATCATCTTTGTGGATTCGACTCCGATCTTACCGAATATTACGCTACGTTGATCTCAGTTTTACGCTTGGGACAACCCATTAATTTAGGACTTGAAAATCGTCAAGCAGGTTATTAATCGGTTGAAGGGTTACTAAGATTTTGGTTGAACCGTTGTGAACCATAACGGAATACTAGTTTTTTCTTACCAACTTGGTTGTAGCACAACCGTGAGGCACCGGCTGTCCCCCGGCCCAAAATCTACAACATTGGCTGTCCCCTGGCCCAAAACCTGATTGTATAATTCAACAAGACCCAGTATATATTTGGGCATCTGTGTACAAATAGCATTTGACCCCTCAAAAATAATTACTAGTAGTTTGGTGCATAAACTTCTTCTCACCTAAAACACCTTTATAGCTTGAGAAGTCAAACTATTTTTCTCATAGGTCACCTTTGCACAATTCCTTTGTGTACCACTGCGACAACCAAACTCCCAATTATGGGACTCCCTTAGTTGATCCATGGACTTAAAAAAATTTTGGTTTAAAGTTTAAACGTTGATCCATCGATCATCGTAGATTTTTTGGTTCAATTAAAATTACAATACCACTGAATCGGACATATAGTAATTTCACACACAAAAAATAAAAATGAGGAATGTGGATAATAAAAAGAGGTAATAAAAAGAGGAGTGCAATAATCACTCCCCAGAATACAGGATAAGTGTGAGTCAGTAAACATATGCTCCCATTTAAACATGATTAAGTTCTGCATAATTAGTGATTTGTGGAGTGTTTAAAATTAGTAGTAGATGGTTTTATCTTTCAACTTTTGCGTTTATAGAAAGTACAAACAATAAATGAAAAGTAATTAATTTTTCATGAATAGCCACAAATTTTTTTTTTTTAATAAGAGATACATGAATGGGGTAAAGGGTATGCTCAATTTTCTCAACAGTAGCCCCAACGAGAAATAATTGGCATCTCTTTTGTTGGGTAATGCTAGACCTGAGCCAAAAAAACGTGGAATCCTAACTTAGACCTGACCCAAAGGGTTTCGTTCGGTTTTGAACCACTAGTTCGATCGATTACGAGTTGATTATCCAAAGACCAATATTTGGTTATAATAAGCGCGTAAATATTTATATTAGCGCCTCTTAATTTACCCTTACTAAGTCCGTTTATATCGTTACTCAGAGTTTAATGCTTGTCGCTTGATTTTGTACTGTAGCTGTTTTTGAAGCTTAATGCGTTAAAGCCGCGGTTAATCAAATTAAAAGAGACATAAATTGTGCCTGGTGATTTTTCCTCCTACTGTACGTGCTATTGGACGGGAAATGGAAAGCAGAATAATAATATTCTTACATGTATTGGTGGGCCCAAAGCAATATACCAGTTTATGAAATTTTGGACATGCACCTCAATCTCCAGGTGGGCCCAACTTTTATTCGTCACAAGAGGAAAACAGAAGTCGGTTTGAAAAAGGAAAAAAGAAAAAAGAAATATAGGGTTTGGTGGGAAGTCGGCATAAGAGCATTCCCAATGGGGATGTATTTTAAAAGGGGTTAGATAGTTATTTTAGATGTAAAAAGTGGTTAAAAGTTAGTTTGATGTAAAATAGAACCTCCTCCTATCCAATGGTGAGATGTAAAAAAAGGATGGATAATTAACTAACTTTCTCTCCTCCCTAATTTTCCTCAACTTTCTTAACCCTAATTCAAATATTACTTCCGTTGAAAAATAATTTTGGTATCCGGAAATCGAGGATTTAAAAAAAAATTATTCCAAAAAAAAAAAAAATTCGTCCCTTTTTTTTGTTTTACATCCAACTACAATTACACGAGATACTCCTATTAATTCTCAACCACATCATTTACTTTTACTCCCCACTCTCAACTACATTATTTATTTCAGTATTTACTCTCATCTACTCTCAACTACATAATTGACTGCGGTCATTTATTCTCATCTCCATTTTTCAAGCAGAATACCTGAGAAAACCAAATGAAGCAGATACTGCAAGGCTCCTACATGTGGGCAATCAACATGGTTTTCCTGGAATGCTAGGCAGCTTGGATTGTATGCATTGGCAATGAGGCAAATGTCCAACTGCTTACCATGGCTTCTTCAGCGGCTGCAGTGGAAAACCCACTATCGTACTTGAAGCAGTTGCATCGTAGGATTTGTGGACTTGCAATGCTTTCTTTGGCATGCCTGAGTCATTCAACGATATCAACGTGCTTGATCAATCTCATCTCTTTGATGATCTCAGTGCCGGTCGTGCCCCTCCAGCCCATTTTGTTGTTAACGGGAGTCAGTACGACATGTGGTACTACCTTGCTGATGATATCTATCCAAAATGGGCGACTCTCGTCCAAACCATTTCTCAACCACAAGGAAGAAAGAAGCAACACTTTGCTAGGATGTGAAAAAAAAAGACTGTTGCAATTTTTTTCCATCACCAAAGCAACCGTTGGGTCGCCAACGGTCGGATCCTTAAAAAAAAAAAAAAACCAAATCAACGGTTGGATTGGATGAGATCCCAACCCAACCCAACCCAACTTTACTCTTTCTCATCTTCTCATCCGTTCTCTTTCTCTCTCTACGAACAACACAGAGATGCCCCAATCTCAAACCAGACGACTCATCTCTCTCTCTCTCTGCAGCAAACCTCTCTCTGATAGCCCACCTACTATGCATGGGCTGTATTTGGGCCAGGAGTTGGCAGGCCGTGGGCCTTGATGATCCAAGTCAGCGGAGGAAGAGCCCAACCCAAGTGTCCAAGTGATTTTGCTTAAGTTAATTAATTATGTGGTTAATTAGTAAACGAGTCGGTTAAGTAGACAAGTTGTTGAGTCGGTTAATTTTGGAAGTTTGTGGGAGCATGTGAGGAGTATATGAAGTGAGAGGTGAGATGAGAGAGTCATGGAAATTCAGTTGTAATGCAAAGGTGGGGACGAGAGCTCCCTCAT
>BPLS01020101.1:0-11216 GCA_019656275.1 Rhododendron kiyosumense | reverse complement strand
ACGAACCCTAGGATATAGAACGTGCTGAAAGCTCGAAAACAGAGTGGTGTTCAAGTTATTGATGATAAATAAGGATTTGTTAGCCAAGAGGAGTCCCAGTTATTTACTTGTTTTTGAGCTAAGGTCTTGTACTATAGTCTAATGTATAGTAACCAGACGACCGCAATACATTTTGTTGTGCCAGGTGTTTTAATCATCCTCATAAATTTTTGGGTCTATCACATTTTGAAAGCCCCTTTATCAGGACACAAATTTATTATTAGAATGATATTTTACGTCCGATCATGGGGGAAAACTTTTTGATAAATTGTATTTGCGTATCTCCATATGTACGAATCAATTGCAGGCTTAAAAAAGGAAACCAATTTTTAGCAACGTCTCTTAGAGACAAAGTAAATAATCTAAACTGAGCCAGATTATCATTAGCACAAATCTCCTCAAGTTTGTCTACGTATAGATTTTTTCCCATCTATACCATAAAATATAGGAATTGAATCATCTTAGCATAGGTGGTCGCCAATAATTGAATAAAGTTGACACTAACCGATCAGATTGATTTTCATACCCTCCATAGCGACTTGCAAAATAAGTCATTTTTTTCTTTAATTTTTTTGAATGAGATAAAATACAAGAAGAAAAACAACATAAATTATCAAATTAAAAAAAAAACCCCTCTAGTTTAAGCTTCTCAACTTATGCAAGTAAAAAGAAAAAAAAGAAATTACGGTGCTTTGTAAAATCAATAGTCCTGCACCAGAAAAAAGTAATACAAAAGAAATAAATAAGATATCCACAACTCAAGCTAGATATGTATTTGCATGCAAACGGAGATTTAGGCAACAATCATCTCCTTTATTATTTGTTTGCTCTACCTGAATCTCCTTGGCTGATTTCTCTGCAGAGCTGGTGCACCGCGTTACCTCAATTTCGCGAAGCTCATTAAGATTAGCAAAATCCATCGGGATCTGCTTCAGTTGTGTGCAGTCGCGAAGCACTAAGACCTCAAGCCTTGGAAATTGATCTTCAGAAGCATTCCACTCCTCAATGGAGGAAAAGTCAAGCTTCAAGTACTTGAGTTGAGAGAAACCCTCTTCCCTTGTTTCCCAAATCGGTCCAGGAAAGCCTATTAATTTGAGAACCTCAAGGCTCGGCAGAGCCGTTTGGAGGATTGAGAGGTCCTCCCAATCGAGGCTCGTGAAGCACAAAGTTAGTTGCGTAATAGTCGGAGGAAGCTTCAACACATTCTGAAAAGTGACGCCATCTAAACTGAGTGTCTCAAGGAATTTTAAGAACTCTAGGTCGGGGATCATCGAAACACCATCCTCCACACCATCCTCCGAATATATGTTTCTTCTAATTCCTAGCTTCCTAAGATTAGGAGTCCTTACCAAGAAACTTAGACAAACCTTACAAGAACATATTGAGTGCAAGGTTTGTAGGCTATCCAACTTGAAGGAATGGTCAAAATCGATTCTCGCTGTTTCTTCAGAAGAAGAAGAAGGATCATGGAGGCAACATTGGATTGCAAATATACTACTTTCAGAATAAAGATGCCTCAACTTTACCATCTTAAATATATCGTAAGGCAACCGAATGGCTCTTATGTGCACTCTTAATTCGAAGATAATGGTTTCTAGGTGGTGGGAAAACGGGGCTTCAAACCAAGAAGGTCCTTCCTCCCCGGTAGAATGATCCACGTGCAAGTATCTCAAATGAACTAGATTTCTTCCTAGGCTTTCATCGGAGATATAACTTAACACCCTGAGATGTTTATAGTTTTCAAGAAAGCGACGCAGTATATTCCCTGACCACCACAAGTCTGGCATCCTTGGGCAGAAAAGAGTACGAACTTTTTGGGCATGATGGCTTTTCTTGGTAAAAAAGTGCTCCCCAGCAATGAACTTCCTGCCAAAGAAGAGGCGGCAATGGTTATTTGAATCAAAAGTTTGAAAAGAATCATCGTGTATTTTCACAAGGAAATTATCCTCCTTGGCCTTTTTCAGGCATAATTCACGTAGAAGATCATGGATACGGCATGCTTTAATTCTTCCAAGGGGATTTTTGCGAGCTACAATTATGAGACTTCTATCAATGAGATCAAGTAAGTAATCTTTTGCCATCGCCTCCAAGCTTTTCCCCTCACTTTGTTGAATAAATCCCTCCGCGATCCATAACCATATCAAATCACGTAAGGGGATTTCCCGATCCTCATCAAATCCTCCAATATATAGAAAACACGCTTTCAAATGAAGAGGTAGGTGATTGTAACTCAATTCAAGTATCTCCATGCAGCCCTCTTGGCTTTTAGCAATGACTGAACTTAAATGTTCGGCAACTTCCCCCCACACGTTGAGTGTCTTGTCTTTCTTTTTCAGAATGCCAGCTATTGTGACAATTGCGAGTGGTAGTCCATCACATTTTTGTGCGATTTGCTTACCGATGTCCACCAACTCCCGTGGGCAGCATGTCGTCCCGAATACCTGTTTGATATTTATGGAAAAATTAGATAACATTTATAATTTCAATTACATCAACTCGATCCAAGTAGTAGGAGTTTAAAAGTTCATTCGAGAAGACTAAGAAATGCTTCAAAATGGAAATTTTTAGAAGGAAATAAGAAATAGAAAATATGTGACATATATACAAGGAAGCATATATATATATATATATGTTAAATCACTACTTTTAATAGTATAAGAAGAATTTTCTTTTTCTTTTTAAACAAATACTCTCTCCATCCCAATATGGATCTTATTTGATACATCTTAACTATTTCTGTGAAAATAAAACTTCAAAATCATGAAAAGTATTATAGATAAAGAAATATGCATAATATTTACAAATGATACGCATCGTAACGACCCGAATCCTCAAGCATCAGGACCAAGAAATAACATAATCGAAGGTGTTACTCAACCAATTCAATATAAACAACAAACACATTTACTAAAAGAAAAAACATCCCCACTCCCTTAAACATTTACATAATTTTTCGTATACGGCAATACACATACCCTTCTCTCTTTAACTTCCCTTCCACGCTTTCCCTATCTCAAGAGTAAATTTGTAACGAGACAACCCACATATTTACCACAAAGCAGCCACAAGCCGTTCATACATATAATTAACCAACCCCCACTGTGGAAGCACCTCCAACTACTCCATTCATACATTTTCTCCAACAACAAAGACCAGCTAAACTTATGCACCACAATTTTTTTGTTTTGTTCTTATTCAAATTTTTTTTCGTATTTGTTAATTTTATGCCACACTTTTATGTGACATGGGTTCGTCCCGACGAGAGGAATCGGAAAAGTAAAAAATTATGACTTTTACACAAGTAACAAATACAAAAAAAGTAAATAAATAAGAATAAAACCAAAAAATTATGTTGCATAATTTAATCACTAGCATGAACACCCTCGATGCTAATTCCCAGCCTTCCCCCGGAACCCCCTCTTATTGATCACATGTGTCCCCCAAGTAGATGACAAACCACCCCTCCAAATCTCCTCCCTAGTCCCTATCTAAATATTGTTGAGTCACTTCCCAAAGAAATGTAAGATAGCCTCATGTCCATTACTAGCCAATTTTATTTTGTTTGTCTTATTATCCTTTTAATTTCCCGCTTCACACCAAGGATCCAAGTATATATCCAACAAACACATGCATACATGTACACCACCTCCTTCACGTTCAAACACTCTCCCATTTGACACTTAAACTAACCGTACAAATATATTTTATTTTTTTTATCAACCACATACTTATCAAATGTAAACCCAATCAAACTCAATTAAACAATTAAACGAGGTCTCAATAAGTCATTACCCTTTTCGAGTTTAATAAAATATTTTCCTTTGTCGAGCGAAAAAAAAAAAACCACGGTTATTACTTACACGCATGCTAAAAAGTGAAGTAGAAATTTGGGATATGGGGAATACCTTATTCTGTAACAACTCCCAACTCCAATTTTTTGGTAAAGGATCCAAATAATGAGAGACATAACTGATGTTGTCAGGTTTAACAACTCGTCGACTAGTGAACAACACTTTACTCCCCTTGCATTTAGGAAATGATCTTTGCATATCATTCCAGGCTTCAATGTCCCATATGTCATCCATGACAATGAGATATTTCCTATCCTTCAAGCACTTGTGTACGTCTTCTCCCAACTTATCCTCACTACTCTTCTCATAATCAACATGTTTTCCTGGCCCAGCTAATTCCAAAATACGAATCAACAAATCCCTCTTCATAGTCTTATTATAATCTTGGGAAACATCAACCCATGCACGAATTTCAAAGGTATGTAACGTGAAAGGATGATCATACACTTCTCTAGCCAAAGTGGTTTTGCCACCTCCTCCTGCTCCGATGATTGTTATAATCTCCAGCAGTTTGCCCTCTCCGCTGTCGTTAAGCTTCTCTATTACTCCGATTACGTCCTCGTTAAAACCCACCACCAAATTCTCTTTTACCAATTTGGATGTGTTACTCCTTCCTGATGAACCTGCCCCGCCTATTGGAAAATGAAAGGAAGGTTATTATCACGGACGAAGACATAAGTTATGAAAGGGCCCCAGTAAGTGTAACAAGAAATTAAATCTGCATTCCGAAACGGAGCCATTTCTCATTGCCCAGTTATCATTAAATAGCATTAAGGCTGCATTCTTTTTAACTTAATTTATTTCTTTGTTTTGTGTGTTATATTCATATTTTCTGAAATTTTGCTAGATTTGCGTGATAGTTTTTGGATTAATCATTCGTCTCAATAAGAGGAGTCTAAAAAGTACAAAATTATGACCAAAAGTAAAAAAAAAAGTTCACTAAAGATGGAAAAAGTATCAAACAAGTGTCTTATTTTACTAAAGTGCTGCCTTATTTAAGTTTTTTAGATATCGGTCTATATTGTTATATTTTTCCGATTCGTCTCGTTGAGATGAACAATTTAATCCAACAAATTATGACAAAAAGTTAAATAAGAAGTTTCAAAAATTAAAAAATACCGAAATAAGTTTCAGACTTATAAGTTAAAAAGAACTCAGCCTTTTAAGTATGAACAATCTTGGAGCTGTACATTTAAAATCGTTTTTTTTTTTTTTGTTAGAAGGAAACTTATTGTATATATAGTTATATACATTTCACTCGACTCTCTTTTAAGCCATTCTCTAATTGATATAATTGCCTAGGAGAAAAAGGAAAACAATTGTGATTGTTATTACAAATCAATTGAAGTAATGTTAAATTAAGAGTGTATTGTAGCATTCGCCAGCATATTTTATTATGGTTCATTTTACTCATTATTATTAACAGTGAACAATACTAAATTCTGATTCTCTTACTTTTCCCAAAAGTCTAGGAAATTAAATTTAAAACACAAATTCAAACACAACTATGTTTGAAACTATCTAATGCATGTGTGAATGTGTGCATAGACGGTTTTCAGATAGACTTGTGTCCATATTTGTGTTTTAAATCAATGTTCCTATTAATCTATTATTTATCATACTTTTCAATAGGGTCTTGCCCATTTGATGCACAGGGATGCAAGGAAAAAAAAACATGAGTGAGGAATTTTTTTTCCTGTTGTCAAGTACTTCAGTGGAACGGCACATATGACTCTTCGAATTTACTCCATTTTCTCGCAAAATAATTAAGAAAATTGCACACTAATAAAAAAAACAAAGAAATGAAGAAAAGAGATAGATTTCAAGAAGTATTTTTTATATTATAGATTAAACTTAATGTCCATTTCAAGCAAAATAAAGTGTATTTTTGACATTTAATTTTTAAAAAGTGTAGAATACTGAATAAATTAAAGATGAAAAAATAAGAAAATTCCATGTAGGAGTGAGAGTTAAGGTGAGGGTTTCGTTTTATTTTAGGTAACTACATTCTTATATATATTATATACATAGATATATAGAATAGAAGTATAGATAGATAGATGTGTAAAAGTGCAGAATAATTTTGTTGTATAATACCTTGAAATTAATAAATGGTGTGTGCCAAAGATAATTGCATGTTTGAAACATATATACCAATATACACGATGAGTAAGGGGATCTTAAAGATGAAGAGTAGTTTCTTAACTTTATGAGGACACTTGACAAAATTCTAAAATGAAAAAAGAGAGGACACAACAAAATTTCAGACCTTGGGGCTAATGAATTTTGCTTTGCTCATATCATATTCAAGATGAGATATTATTCTCATAAGAGCCTGACATAACTGAAGCTGAAAACGTAAAGCCATAATGATTTATCAAAACAAACTGATTTTAGGTATAAAATATTATTGAAAATTTGTATCAATACCTTCACTTCCTGTAGAAGAGTGCTTTGGTATTTTTACTGCTACTTCATTAATGTCATACATCTTCATGTCATAAATTTGCTTCACCATTGCCATAAGAGTCTTGATCTTTTTTTTGACACTTTCAATCTTTTTTTTGACACTTTCAAGGTCAAGACTAGGACGATCAACTTGCAACGATTGATATGGCCTCTTGAAATTGTGATCTACAAACAGTTCTATGATGTTTTCTGCCTCGAATACCAAGTCTCTGATTTGCATCACAAGTTCCATCAATTTTGAATGCTTGTTGCGTTTTTTCTCCGTAACCTTGAGGAATCCTCTCAGATACTTTATTTCCTCTTGAAGTGATTGAAGTTGACGTTTCTCATCCATGGTTAAATCGAGCTTGGAGCTCGTTATAAGTTGCTTCAAGGTCTCTTGGAAAAAGTCAACAGCAATGTCACCCATCTCTCTCTCTCTCTCCAACACTTAGGGGTGTAAACAAACCAAATCGAGCCCAACCTTGTGATATTCGAAATCAATTCGGTAAGGCGTAGGCCAAGCTCGAATTCGGGTCGTTAAAAATTTTCAAAGCTTGGGCTCGGGTCGGTTCGCTCATTAGGGCTCGTTAGACTTAAACGAGCTCGACTGAATTTAGGCTCGAGTACAGTTCATCTCCCAATCCCCTTCACTAGAATAGACCCTGTTTAGAATGTCATGAATTAGTTCCAATACTAGTACAAATCCAAATCAAGATAACCTTACAAACTAGAATAAAAAGAGTACAAAAATGCACATGCAGCATCAAACAACCACCAATGAATAAATCAAGACACCCTAAAAATACAGATACAAGAGGATAAAAAAAATTACTGATACAAACATAGTCATTGAAATCGTATGATTCCCGATTCGAATCTTACAATTCGGTTCGATTTAGGTATAAAACGATTCAAATCGATTATATGAATCGCAAATAGGTAAGAATCAAAGTGAGAATCGCATAATCATTTTTTGAATCGGTGAATCGTGAGAATCGTACGATTCACCTTGTTTTAGAATGAGTGCGTTTTCCGGCGGGTTAGGTGGGGTTTCTGCACATAAATCACAAAATAGTACCTGAAATTTATGGGAGGCGAAGGGTTGGAATTTCTTGTCTGACCTGGAGAGAACCCTAACATCGAAGAACACGAAAACCAGAGCCCTCGTAGAGAAGCTTCAAGCTCCTTCGAAGTTTTCGACCTCGACATGGATGTTTGAATTGCATCTCGTCCCAGTCGGTGAGGGTACTGACAACTATTGGGGTGTATATTAGTTTATTTATATTACTAGTCAGTGGTGTGCATATTACATATTATATTAGTTAGTGGAGTGTATATTATATTATATACACTAGTTAGTGGTGCGCAACTGTGCGTATGATCAGTACTGGGGGTCGAGGGATTGTGTTGTGCAGCTTCGTGATACACAGCGTGCTACGTAGTCTCCAATGATACACTGAACGATAATTGATCGAACTGATTTTTAGTGCACATATAGAACTCGACGAGCTCTACGTGGTGAACATCTCCGATCGTCAGACTGATGCTGAAAAAGCCTCGCAAGAGACTGCGCAGCATGGTGTGCAGCACAAAACTGCACAGCACAGTCCCTCAGTCCCACTAATGGGGCGTATATTAGTTTATTTATATTACTAGTTAGTGTTGTGCATATTATATATTATATACACTAGTTAGTGGTGTGCAACAGTGCATATTATATATTATACTTTGTTTGTGGTGTGTATATAATTTATATCACCAGCAAGGGGTACGTGTACATTAGTATATAAAAGTCCGTTAAAAAAACAAAACAAAAAACATAGTATAATAAACTTCTTTTTTAACTATTTTTTTTATCCGAACTTCTTTTTAACCAATGTCTTGCTTATTAGATCACTAGATCATCTAATTATCTTATGAAACAATACTTTTAATTATTCAAAGTAGAAATCTATATTTTTTTATGCATTTTTAAGATTTTGACCGAATCGGAACGATTAACAATTCAATTCAATTCGATTCACGATTCACCAATCGGCCTTTTCGATTCTCGATTCGATTCTTGATTTGACAACTGTGGATACAAGCCCTTCTTAAATTCTCATTAATAAAAAAAAACACATCTGAAATATTAGAGGAGGGGATTTCGTTCTCTTCATCTCAAAGTATTTTGAAATCAATTTGGCACCTAAATGAAGTCTTTCAATATTAGAAGATGGGATTTTTTAGGGGGGAAAAAAAAAACCAATCTGGAAACAAATAATAAGAGAGTATAAGAATACCTGGTAGAGGAGGTGGAGAGAGGCGGTGGATCGAGGTGGTAGAGAGAGGTGCTGGAGGTGGCGGAGAGAGGCAGTGGAGGAGGAGGAGAGAAGCGGTGGATCGGTACATAAATGCCTTATAAATGTATAACAAGAGTAAAAAATCCCTACCTCATGGGTTTTGAGCAAAACACAACCATTTGACCAAGTCAACCGAAGCTCCACGAGATCTGATCATGAATTTTCTTAGATATTCAGAAAGCTCGTGCTCTGTATAGCAATTTTAATACTTGGATTTTTTCCGAAATCACGCTCTAAGGTGTTGAGATCTAAGATAGAAGATAGGAGAGAGTTTTGGAGGTGAAGAGGAGAGAGAGACTGCCGAGAGAGTGAGAGAGGAAAGAGAATGGAGAAATAATTCTCCTGGGGAGAATTATAGAAGTGGCGAGCAATCCCCCGCTTCTCGCACCACACAGTCACACATGCATGCACCTTTCACATAATAACGCCTATACCCTTCCACGAATATACCACACCGTATATTCACATCATCTATCTCGACGGATCATACATTTTAAAAGAAAAATACAGCCTAAATAATACGGGTCTCTACGTCGTTTGTAACTCTATATCGAGTCTATCGACTATCGACAATATACAGAAGTAGTAACATTTAAATTATACATATACCACTAAAATATATAATATTAATGAATAGACCCCTAAAGTATTAATAATTATATTTTGACCTCAAATTCGTGAACCTAACTGAACCGAATACTATTAGGTTCAGATTTGGCTCATCTATGGAACGAGCCTAAAATGGAGGTTCAAGTTCAATTCGTTTAGTAGACGGGTCGAACTCGAACGAATCTTTACCGAGCCGAGCCTTGAACAATTTGCAAGTCTTTACCGAAGACAGGGGACGAGCAGATTGATGGACAAATGTAGAATTGTGGTCTCTCCTTTTAGCAGCTCGTGATCCCAATGGCTAAAACTAAAAGAAAGACTTTCCAGTGATTCACCAAGTGTGATAAGAAAATTAAGAAAAAAAAAACCTTGGGTACACCTTCCGCTTTCATTTTAAACCTTTTTTTTTTTTAAAATAAGATAATTTTAAGCTTAAATATAATGAAAATGAAAAATAATTTTTTAATTTTTCTTGCACCATTTAAGATCTATAAGATCTATCAAACAAGATCCATATTGATAGAAAAATTATTTGCATAAACATATGGTTTTTGAACTTGAAATTACCTTTATTTTCTAAAAGTTACTTTTCTAAGAAATCGAAACGCCCCCTGAATATTCTCCAATATTCTATCCTAACCTTTGTCTTTACTGGTCGAATTAGTATATATTTTATGATAGAAAGCCAACTTAGAATGGCTCAATACTATACTCCATCCATTCCAAATTGATGGTACAGTTTAGTCTCCAATACAATTTTTAAATTGTTAATATATTTTAATTTACAATGAATTTTATGTGCAATAGAATCTTATATGATAGATCTGACTATTATACAAAGTTTTTAAAATTTTTAAAGACCTTGTAGATTGAAAGATATTTATAATTTAAAAGTAGTATTAAAGATCGAACCGGACAATCAATTTGGAACAGAAAGAGTAGTAAAAATAATGCTACGTTTACTACATATTTGATGAAGCCCACATCAACCTGCAAGCTCAGTACCCCACCGACTAATATATATAAATAGATCTACTATGATCTGTAGAGGAAATGGCCACTATAATGATGTGGCCTTATTTGTTTGCTAATTTTGGGTATTTTAGTTTTGGTAGTAAGTGAAGAGAAAAATAAGATAATAATTGGAAGGATGAGTAATGAGTAGCGAGAGATAGAGAGAGACATGAAATTCATAAATGGAGAAATAGAGTTATGATTGGAGAGAGTTAATAGGGTAATGATTAGAAAACAAAATCTAAAACGAAGTTAAAATGCAAAACAAACAAAGCCTATGAGTAATATTTTTCCGATAAAATTATTTAGGTGTCCATCCTAGAGGTTTAAAATAATTATGTTCTCATCCTCAAAATCTATTATTACCCATAATACCCTTATCCATATATATATATATATATATATATGAGTCCCCTTCTTATAAGGACTACCTTATTTTAATAAAATGCGAACCTCCCTTTACCGATCGAATTTCGATGATCTAAGCCGCTCAATGTGTTCAGAACATGATTTTAAGAGTACACGCGAGAAATCAGCAAAAAAAAAGACCGGGAAGGGCTTCGTCCGTGCAGTTTTTGTTTGTTTTTTATCCAACGGTTTAAATAAAAACTGCTCAAATCAAGCCCTTTCCGGTCATTTTTTTTGCCGATTTCTCGCGGGTACCCTTAAAATCACGTTCTTAACACATTGAGCGGCTCGGATCATCGAAATCAGATCGGGAAAGGTGAGAAATGGGTAGTCCGCATTTAAGGTCCTCATTTTAAGGTTCTTAGTTGAAGATTTCTATATATATATATACACACACACACGCACATATATATATATATATACACTCACACATATATATATACACATATATATATACACACACACACACACATATATATATATATATATATATATATATATA
>BPLS01020091.1:0-10939 GCA_019656275.1 Rhododendron kiyosumense | reverse complement strand
CAAACTGGACAATCATAAATGAGAACATTATTCTATGTATATGGGAAAATGAAGAAAGAGAGGATAAAGGTATATAATAAATGATTCTCCTGTGATAATCAGTAGTCTTCTTGTGAAGAAGTCTAGTTGCCATATATATAGTGTGCTAGGGGTTATATAGATATATAGCAACTTATCCTAGCAATTAGGAGAAAAAGAGGTGCACGTGGTAATTGGTTTTGACCAATTCCGAAATCTTTTAAGCAACTACTCAGCAGAATATTACTCCATAATTTTAGGCAACAAATACCTCAATGAGAAGCTAGGATAATGAAAATATAATCATAAAGTTTTAAATTAAATCCAACACTTCTGTTAAAAAAAAAAAAAAAATAGACTGGATATTAGCAAAATAGATGGAAATGAACAAGTGACAGACAGTGTATATGGAGAGGGAGAGAGAGATTAGGAAAATACATGCAAATGAACAAGTGACAGACAGTGTATATGGAGAGGGAGAGAGAGAGAGAGAGATCATACAACACTTGCCTGCCAAGGAATTGGAGTGGGGGGAGCTAGAGTAGCGCCGTTTGACAAACTCATTGGTATAGAAGAGTCGAGAGGCCGGGATGGCTCGACGAGGGACGGGAAGGGACGTCGGGAGGAGGTTGGAGGAGGAAACGAGTTTCTTAAGGGCAAGTGAGGACGCCATTGGTGAGGAGAGGAGACTTGGGGATCGCGTACAGGATAGGAGAAAGTGAGAGAGAATACAGTAGGAAGGGTTTTTGGAAGGTTTGGCAACCCTCTATTCGGGGCTAAATATATGGGAAAATGACAGGCTAATACCGTGTTTTGATAATTAATACCAGTCAATGACATTTTGTTCATTAACGAATGTTCCTAATATATTCTTAAAAGGTATTAATTATCAAAATACATTCTGAACCGTCATTTTCCCTAAATATATATATACAGAGGACTAGAGGAGAGAGTAGTCTGATTACCTAATTTCTAGCTGCATTCGGCCTTTGGGCCAATGCTAACAGGGCCATTTTCTGAATCAGTATACTCTTTCTTTGGAGTCCAGCCTGTAAGACAAATTTTTTCTGGGTAAACCCACCATTAGTTGCTTCAATTTCATTTCATGAGCACTGCTATGCTATGGTAACTATATTTAGTGATCACGTTTTGAGCATCATGTGATGTTTATTTTATTTTTGCATGAGTTGTACTCCGCTACATTTTCCCCTTATTTCATTCACATATTAGTATTACGTACGCTTATTCAAAAAAATAAATGAGAATGCATATACTAAATAAAGTCCATAAATATCTTTTGGATACTCAATTGATATCACCAAGTCACCATCCAGATCTTTCAACCATGTGGTCGTACTGTAAACGAGTACCCCTTACAAGTTTGCACAAGTTTTTTTGAGAAGTTGACTCAAAGACGAGAAAAACTTATATTCGGAGGGTTTTGTATAAATAGTTTTTAGGGAGCCAATCGTGAGTGTTCAGGAGTATTTTGGATGGTCCGGATCTTAATGAAACTCTTCCTCGGAGAAATTTTAAAATTCGGACAATTAATTATTGAGATGGACTATTGAGATCGCATACCTCCATGAATAGATGATTCAGCGACTCCTCCTTGAATAAGACTCTCACTATTGACTTGTGCATGTAAAACACTTCATTTGCTTGAGTTAATCATTTGAGTTGCAAGGCCCGCCCCACAGTTTTTTCAAATTTGATTTACTCTAGCAAAAAGTTGGAAAATGGTGAGAAACGGGGAGGGAGGAAGAGCAAATCGCATAAAATTTTTGGACGGCTCGGATCGGCCCCCCGGTGGCCGGAGACGGCCGTCGGTGCATTTTTCCTACGGAGACCTAACAAAAGGGTGTTAAGTGTCAATTTTGGATAGTTAGAGGGTGCACACTATTGGATTTTGTAGTCGGAGGGGGTTAAGTGAAAATGCAGGTTAGTTGAGGGGGGTTTACTGTAATTTACTCTTAATTTTTCCATAAAAACACCATCTCAAAAGCTAATTTCTTCCCTTGAAAAATTTACTCTGACGACTTAGGACACCGCCACGTGGTGATTCAATGCTCTTATTTACCGAACATTTTTATAGAGGTCGGGATTACATGTATAGATGCCACGAAAATATATTGCGGAGGTGAGTTGGGCGGTGCTCTAGAACGACCGAATAATTTACATCCGAAATTGACCTAGAGAAGTCAGATAACCCTCTAAGTTTAAGTGCATTCGGTGGCCTTTGGGCCGGCTAACAGTAGCTGGGCCATTTTATGAAGCGAGCTGCTATGGAGACCGACAGGTTGCCCACCAAAATCATATTGACGGCCATGTCAGGCCATCTCCGGCTATCGGACGGCCGATTCGAGCCGTTCAAAAATTCTAAAAAAAAAACAAGGGGACTCAGGTGAGAATCAATGACATCCGATGTGTGTAGTGTACTTGATCCAAACACCTTATTTTTCATATATACATGTATATACATATAAACACGAAAAATAGGGTGTTTGGATCAAGTACCCTACACACATCAGATGTCATTGATTCCCGCATAGAGCTCCCTCGTTCTTTTTTTTATAGAATTTTTAGACGGCTCGGATCGACTGTCCGGTGGCCGGAGACGACCCGGCGCCACCGTCAGTACGATTTCGGTGGGAACCTGTCGGTCCGCATAGGTTTTCTGTTTTATGAATAGGCATCCTCCACTATTG
Source organism: Rhododendron kiyosumense (assembly GCA_019656275.1). Classification (NCBI taxonomy): domain Eukaryota; kingdom Viridiplantae; phylum Streptophyta; class Magnoliopsida; order Ericales; family Ericaceae; genus Rhododendron; species Rhododendron kiyosumense. The sequence goes on along the minus strand of BPLS01020091.1, from coordinate 8,213 downwards.
TTATTCTCTTGTTATTAACTCCACGCATGTAAAATGGAATATTGCCACACAACAAATATCTCGTCCGTGATTGTCAGAAATTGAAAAGTTTTTTTTTTGGGGTACTTCAAAAATTCACAGTTAACTAAAAAAACAAAGACCACAACAAAGTCTTAGCAAAGATAAAGGACACAATAGGCCGAGATAAGATCAAAAAGCACTAATCTAAAATTTGCTTAAGAAGGAAGTTATCTCTAATCAAGAACTTCCGTAAGGAGATGGGAATAGTCACTGCAATAATCAACTCGTCAATTTGTTCAGATGCCAAGCGAGCAAGATGGTCAGCACATTAATTGACATTACGGTAAGTGTGGAATAACTTGGTGCCCGTGTGGTTCAGCAGCCCATGAACTTTAGTTTTGATGATACTTTGGCCACGATTCCTCTATTGTTTGACATAAGGCATATCTAGCCTATTGGGAGCATAAGAATTTGTGATGTGAATATTTGTTAGATGTGATGAAAACAAAAACAAAATAAAGTGTGAACTTTTTTATTGGGAATACCCCATGCCTTTAGCACATACGGAAGCATCTATCTTCATTTTTGCACTGCTTGATTTGACCAGTGGTATTCTTACCTTCTAAATAGCCGCAATATTTGAGAACGATAATCCTACTTATAAGGGGGTTCGATCTCTTCTATGTCCCAAAAATTTTTGTGCCTCTTTGTCGAGAGATTTTTCTGTCGTTAGATTGTATGATTTTTTGTTTTTTTTTACGTTTTAAATTCAACGGCCGGGAAACTCGATCTCGACACAGAAACACAACAATTTTCGGCACGGAGAATCCTAGCAAGGCTATCACAAACGATAATAAAATAATTAAAGTTGGCTTTTGAATATTTAATTACGCAAAAATAAAAACAAGAGCCCCATTCCCGTTAGTATTGTTATAACTTCCACCTTTTCCTTTAGAATAATTAACATAAACTGAGGCCCGTTTGGAAAAAGGCCCTGCTTGCAACTTGGGGATGGAAGGAAAAAAGAAGAGATGAAGAAAATGAGATAGAAAGTTGAGAAGAAAAGGGGAGGGGCAATAAAAGCAAACTGGATAGAGTCCTTTCTAATATTGGTTGGCTTGACTCTTTTCCACATGCTGAAGCTGTGTTTTTACCTCCAGGCATCTCTGACCATTGTCTCATGTCTGTTACTATGGTTCCTCCTCTTGAAGGAAGGAAGCCATTTAAGTTTTTTAACTTTTGGTTACAACACCCTCAGTTTCAACAAATTTTGGTTTCTTCTTGGAACAAGGAAGTGGAGGGTGCCCCAATGTTTGCTTTGACTACTAAATTGAAGAGGCTTAAGGGTGTGTTGAAAAGTATGAACTTGAGATGCTACTCTAACATTAGTAGAAGGGTTGCAGAGGCTCGAGAGAAACTTTTGTCCACACAATCTCTTTTATTTGTTACCCCTTTTGACGATGTTCTATGTCAGCAAGAAAAAGAGCTCGTAGGCAGGTATGTGGAGCTACGGACTGCTGAGGAGTCATTTATGAGACAAAGATCAAGGATTAAATGGCTGGCATTGGGTGATCAGAACACTAGTTTTTTTCACCAAAAGGTTTGTGCTAGAAGAGCTAAAAATACTATTCTCAGTTTAAATGATGCAAATGGTAACAGAGTTAAAGATCCTACAGCAATTAAAAACCTTATCATTGATTATTACACAAGTCTTTTGGGTACAGCTCCTAAGGGTCGAGTGGATGCTACAACTCAATTGCAGAATGCTATTACTACTAGGATCTCTGAATCTGATCAGCTCATGTTGATTAAGCCTGTCACTGATGGGGAAATCAAGAAAGCACTATGGTCAATAAATGGGGATAAAGCACCAGGGCCAGATGGCTACAACTCTATGTTCTATCAGAAAAATTGGGAGGTGGTGGGTCCTGATTTGACTGCTGCTGTCTCATCTTTTTTCAAGTCTGGATTCTTGCTTAAAGAATGGAATACAACTGCAATTTCTTTGATTCCTAAGGTGAGTGCCCCTCTGAGTGCTAAAGACTTTCGGCCTATTTCTTGTTGTAATGTTACTCTCAAATGTGTTACTAAAGTCTTAGCAAATAGATTACAAACTCTCCTCCCTCACATCATCAATAAGTCGCAATCAGCTTTTGTGAAGGGCAGATCTATCATTGATAATGTGTTATTAATGCAAGAATTAGTGCGAGGGTATCATATAGACAATGATGTTCCTCGATGTGCCCTCAAGCTTGATCTGATGAAGGCCTATGACTCAGTGGACTGGTCTTTCCTTTTTGATACTATGAGGGTTATGGGGTTCCCTGATTTATATATCCATTGGGTTCATCAATGTGTGACCACTGTTAGATATTCAGTTGTGATTAATGGGTCTTTAGAAGGTTTCTTTCAAGGCCAAAGAGGATTGCGTCAGGGAGATCCTATCTCCCCCTACCTTTTTCTCATTGTGATGGAAGCTTTCTCTGCTTTGCTGCAAAGCAGAATTTCTTTGGGACAGTTCACCTATCACCCTAAATGCAAGACGAGTAATCTCCACCATTTGGTATTTGCTGATGATTTGTTTGTCCTTTGTGGTGCTACTAGTCCTTCTTTCTCTTTGTTTAATCAATTGCTTAAGGACTTTCATGCCTATTCTGGGCTTCAACCTAATATGGCTAAGAGTTCACTATTTTTTGCTGGGGTTTCTGAGGAGATCAAGGGATTATTAAAGGATATTCTACCTATTCCTGAAGCTAGCTTTCCTGTAAAATACTTAGGGGTACCCCTTATCTCTATAAGGTTAAGGGCTGCTGATTGTTTAGTACTTAAAGAGAGGATTCTAAAAAGACTCCATGGGTGGTCTCACATGCAGTTGACTTATGGAGGGAGAGCCCAGCTTATTCAGTCTATGTTGTTTAGTATTCAGGTTTATTGGAGTTCTATTTTCATTATTCCTAGTAAAACAGTGAAGGAGATTGAGAGTACTCTGATGACATTTCTCTGGTCTAGTTTTGATCTGAATCACAGAGCTGCAAAGGTTAAATGGGAGCATGTATGTTGTCCAAAAGAAGAAGGAGGTCTGGGTTTTAAAAGAATCAAAGAATGGAATAAAGCAGCCATGATGCGACACCTTTGGGCTCTGAGCATGAAAGCTGACACTCTATGGGTTAAGTGGATCCACACTTACATCATTAAGGATCAGAATATCTGGGCTATGGAGGTCCCTAATGATGCTTCTTGGACCATCAGAAAAGTGTTCGGGATTAGGGAGTTGGGGCAACCTCTGATCCAATATAAGGTTGGCAATGGACATGGGACCTTCTTATGGCATGATAATTGGCATCCCTTGGGTCCTTCACACAAGCGATTTGGTGAAGAGGTGGTCTTTAATATGGGGAGATCCCTTCTTGCTAAGGTTTCTTCCACTATTTACCAAGGAAATTGGAGATGGCCCAGAATTCGCAATAGGGTCACTCAAGAGATAATCAGGTACACACCTGTTGAGTTCCTACCTGACAGTTTGAGGGAAGATTATGTTGTTTGGTTGCCTCACCCAAGTTGCACTTATTCAGTTGCATTGGGAAGTTCTGAGAAGCAAACGATCAAGTATGCCATGGGCTTCAGTTGTTTGGTTTAAGCAAATGGTCCCCCGGTGGGCTTTTGTGCTTTGGTTGGCTGTTCAATATAAGATGAGTACTAAGGATAGATTAGTAAGTTGGGGAATGCAGTTGGATGATACGTGCGTTCTGTGCAATAATGCTAGGGAAACCCATCACCATCTTTTTTTCCAGTGCTCCTTTTCTTCTATAGTTTGGCACCATGTTTTGGGCACAACCTCCATTCCTGGTATTCCTGATACCTTAGCTGATGTTGTGGGATGGTTTGTCCGGAATGTGAAAAACAAGGATTTCAGAAGTTTGGTCCTCTCAAGCATGCTTGTAGCTACGGTGTATGGCATATGGAGGGAAAGAAATGTTTGCGTATTCCAAATCTTATTAACAGGTTGATATTGTCTCCCTCAATATTGTTAATTCCATTAGAGATTTCCTGTGTTCTAGAAGGAAAGTTAAGCAATCATCTGTGAACAGGTCGTTGGGAGCACGTTGGAGGCTTCCTGATAGTATTTTCTTGGTATAAAAGGGTTGATACACCTTAGTTAGGAGGCTGTTTTTTGCTTTGTTTCTTTCCTCGGCCCAAGTATGTTGTATAGGGGGTTTTGTTTTTACTGGGGAATGCCTCTTTTAGTTCTGTAATTGGTTTGTGCCTTTTCAATGAAATGTGATTATCAAAAAAAAAAAAAGTTGAGAAGAAATAGGATTGAAAATTACACTTGTTTTCCAAACTTGTGTTGACAGATTTGAAAAAAAGTCGGTAACCAAACCGACCCTTAAACTTGTGTCGACAGATTTGATACGATGGAATTAATCATCTGTGTATCCGCTATGTTTTTTTAAAAATAAATAAATCAAGGTGTCTTGATAAATTTATGCGCACCTCAGGTAAAGAATTGTCTTTGATGGTAGGTAAGGCATCATACTGATGTAAAGAATTGACTATCTTGTGCAGAATTGGAAATTTTGTAGATCATCCCTTGTAGTGCCCGTACCTTGCAGGGCAGATTCAGACCGTCCATCTCAGTAATCAATGTTCAGATTCGTAGATCCATCTCAGTAGTAAGTTGACATTCAATTTATCTTTTCGTAGATAATTTGTTTCTTGAACGTACTTTTTAACGTATTTGTTTTGTCGAAGTTTTATGCTCCAATTTTATTTGTATGGACCAAATAATTTACCATTCTTAGTTGAAATTTGAGATTTATTTAATAATTCTATTGATTTATTTAGTTCTTGCAGTGAATATGGTGATTGACCAAAATGGTATACTAGTTCTTATTCTGGTAGCCGATTACAGAGTTGCATCCTAATTTGAACGATAACAACTTTCGTAAAAATATATATACTCGTTTATATACTGTAGATAAGTCTATTTCTTTTCTATTAAAAATTTTCACTAAAAAATGAAAGTTTCATTACATATATTTTTTCAAAAACATGATGATTATTTAGCTCATAAAGTTATTTTTGTCTAGAGTTAGCCATTGAAAAAAAAAAAAACTTTCCACTATTTTCCTTTTCTTGGTAAATGAACAAACAAATTTTGGTTTTCCTATCGAATTTCTTTGTCAAGTGAACACTCACATGAATTTAAATTTTTATTTATTTTACTTCACTTCAATTCACTTTTCCCAAAATATTTCATGCACAATTTTTCTGACTGCTCGTGTTTTCACCTACTCGTTGAATATATGATTATGCTTATTTAAAAAAAAGAGCATGAGAATGAGAATAATAAATTAATTGTATAAATAAATAAAGTCCATACTTTTTTATGGATCCTCAAAATTCATCTCACCATTCAAATATTTCAAGTATGTGGTCGTACCAGTGTGCCCCACACAACACCTATTTTGCACAAATTTTGATTTATTAAAAACTATTGACTTGTGCTTGTAAAACACTTCACACACTTTTGATTGCTGTGAGTTATTAGATTCATATATCTTTCCAAAATTTGAGTTAATTTCTAGCATAAAGTAGGAAAAGAATGAGAAAGGGATAGGGAATCAGAGCAAACCGTATTAGAGATCATCCAATTAACACCAAAAACAGCTTGATATCCACATTACTTTTACTTACCCATAAAAAAAACCTGCTCAAAAGCTTAAAATATCTTACGTACGTTTAAAAAATATAAAGACAAATACCAATATTCTAACGCCCAAACACTTTTTCCCCTATCCCCTCCTCCTTATTCAACATTGACATGGAACTCCTCATCCCTCTCCTCTTTTTCAGATTTAAGCACCACAATGTTCAGCATGCCATTTTCCATCCCGGCTTTGATTTGATCACTCTTGTAAAACTTCAACGGCAGATCAATTGTGGCGCTAATTCCCCATGCTCTGTCGTCATTGCCGGAGACTTCACTGATGGTCATATAGTTATGTTTACCGGTGATGTACACGTTCTCTTTCGCCAATCCATGTATGTACATCCGAATGTAAAAACCATCATCGGTCACCCTCGCTTCCCAGCACCCTGGTAAGATGCCACGATATGTGGTGGCATGCGGACATGGAGAGTCCATGAACTTGTCCATCATCTTCAGTCTCTCGCTGAGGCTAGCATTTGTTGGAAAGAAGGAATCAGACGAATCTGCAAAAGGCAGTTCAATTTTCTTAAACAGCACTCGTTGAAGACACAAGCCATGGAGTAATCAGATGGCTCAAATCAAAGAAAATCACTGATCGATCGAGGTAGAGCAATGAGATAATAAACTCATCTCGTCTTTGAAACGAATCGGTTTAATCGTATAAACAGAACAAACAATGAATAAAAACACAATCAGGTGAAACTTCGAGGGTGAAAAGCAATGCACATGACAAATCAATAAAATACGAATCACTCAATATCAATTTAACACCGTAAAACGTAGAATATTTAGCCCCCCAAAAGCAACAGAAGTACTATAAAATAACACAAAAGATATCATCCTAATTTGTGAGTAAAGACATATTTTGTACTGGGGAAAAGAAAACGTATAGTATGAAGCTAACAGACCGAAACAACTCCACTATGGTATCGACCGGGCCGGAATGTACAGATACTTGGATCGGCAAGTGTGTACGTAGTCTATCTGGGGTCTCATTCAAATTATTTTAGCCGTTCATTAATTAATAAAAAATAATTTCAAATAGCCTCGCGAAAAATATCTCAAACAAATACATGCAAGTGTTTGATCCAATTTTTTAATTTGTCATTTAGAATTCAGAATCCTAAATTCTAAATGAAAAATTAGAGTATTCGATCGTTGAAGCACCAAATTTATCCATCCGATTGAACCTATTTTTTTGAATGACCCACTCCAAAAATTATTAAGTATAAAATTAGTGAACGACTCAAGTGATCGTTTTTGTAGCCCCAGAGTGGACTCCACAAGCGTACACAACTAGCACCCATAGTGTTATTGTTTTTTTTTTGTATCCTTTGGTCATGTGCTGGGTGTCTAACCTGTACTTTTTTTTTCCCCTTTGGTTTGAGATTCAATCAGAATCTTACTAATTTATCCATCCGATTGAACTTATTTTTTCTGATCGAATGACTCATTCCAAAAATTATTAGTACAAAATCAAATCAATGAACAAATCAGATCATTTATGTAGCCCCAGAGTGGATTCCACATGCGTACACAATTGGTACCCACTGTATTATTAGTTTGTTTTGGTATCAATTACTAAGGCTCTGCTTAGTCATTTTGCTTGCAAAGGTATCCTACTTTTTGTTCTACTCCTATCCCAGTGAAGATGGGCTTCTAGCTAGTCATATCTTGCTGTGGTGTGGCACTATTTGGCCTTGGGCCATGCGGCTGTTCTGGTCTAATTTTAACTATGTTGCTTTATGTTATGATGTTAATGACGGTGCATTCAGATTTTGTGTCGTGCATACACTGACGCTTTTTTCCTAGAGCCATAGTTGTGAGCAATTTACTCTGTGATGCTTTATTGGTGGAATTCAATACAAAATTCTACATCTAATATCATGGGAGTTGATTCAAAGATAAACTTGGTTCTAATTTTTTGTTATTTACATTGCAGGTAATAGGAAAGTCTAGCTAAAAGCTTGATTTCAACCTATCATTTTGAAAGCTCTTTCAGGAAGGTGTTAAGGATGGTATCGTTGACTTTTGATTAGTTTTCTATTCCATGTATCGTTGACTTTTGATTAGTTTTCTATTCCATGTAGTTTAGGCAATGCGTACTTGTTGGATTGTGATATTTAGGCACGGTTATGAACATTTGATCTACTTGTCAATGTTGACATGTTATGGAACATACCTTCTACTTGTGGTATTTCCTATGGATTACAGAGTATTTGTTTTTCCAATGAAAAATGAATTATTTTGCTTTTTGATATTTTTGAATTCTTAGGAAAAGTTAGTGATCAGATATGTGGGTAAAGTGGTTAATATCTATTCGAATAGGGCAACTTGAATGTGTACGCTTTTGGCCACTGGCAAATCCTAAATTTCTTATAGTGTTTGTGCTGGGTGTCTAACCTGTGCTTCTTTCCCCTTTGGTTTGAGCTTCAATCAGAATCTTACTGAGAGAGAGAGAGAGAGAGAGAGAGAGAGAGAGAGAGAGAGAGAGAGAGAG
>BPLS01020056.1:0-10419 GCA_019656275.1 Rhododendron kiyosumense | reverse complement strand
CAATTACACATCCCAAATCATTTCCATCAAAGACCCAAACAACTGCTTCCTACAACAGTTTCAAAACCTCAACTTGTCCACCACTCCCTTTCGATTTGCAGGTAACTTGTGGAATATGAGTTTTTTCAGTTGCCCTTCCACAGTGCAGAATATGATCGGCAGGTTGATCCCTTGCCTCAGTGGAGGACATGATCAAGTTTATGCCTTTTTGGGTTTCTCCGATTTCACTTCTTTTCCCCCGAGATCTTGCAGAAAGATGTATAATGTCTGGTCGGTTCCCGATGGGGCATTTTCTGGCGCCGGAGTAGTAGATATGCAATTGACATGGCCGGATGGCCCCTTCGGATTTGTGGGAAGTGTGGGCTTGAAGGCAAGTTTTGTAGGTTTGTGAGTAACAGCAGCACTAGTGATCGTGAAATTGAATGCTTCAATCCTCCTGAAAACGGTATACCCACTATTGATCTAGTTTTCCTTCCTTTTCTTAATTTCCTTTCTCTGCATTCGATTAGGCCTTGCATTTACGTCTTCAGTCAAAAAAGTTATTGAAAACTTCATGGGAATACAATAATTGCTGCTTTGTGAACCATTTGGACATGCACATTCCATCGAGGTTGGCATCCGAGCACCCAACAATCACATGCCACCAAAGCCCTAGCAAGATAAAAGCTAAGTTGGCAAGACACCAACAACAACTTTGATAAAGATAGAGAAAAGACAACCAAACAAACCCGCAAAATTTGGTGGGGTTATTTATAATACCTTATCGCGCAACATGCTAATATATATCTAACTATTACTAAGTTGGTGAGATTATACATCCTTTACTGTTTGTCCCATAAAATGAACGGGCCTGGGTAATTGCTGGGCTGAAGCTTTGAACACCATTTTCAGAACATAGAAAATATATGACAAGTCTTCTTTATCTTCCGCAGGTGTCTCGAAAAGGGAGCCAGTGATTGCAGGTGTGGCTTTGGGCTCATTTCTACTTCTTGTAATCCTCATTGCAATGTATTTGCTCCACAAACAAAAGAAAGAGGATCATCTAAAGATTGAGAGGTTCTTGGCGGATTATAGAGCTTTGAAGCCGGCACGATACTCTTACGCTGATATCAAGAAAATTACAAATCAGTTCAAGGACAAAGTAGGTCAAGGAGGATATGGGACAGTGTATCGGGGACAGCTTTCCAATGATGTTCATGTCGCGGTTAAGATCCTCAATAATACTAAGGGAAATGGGGAAGACTTCATCAACAAAGTTGGAATAATTGGTAAAATCCACCACGTCAATGTGGTTCGCTTTGTTGGATACTGTGCAGATGGATTTAGAAGAGCTCTTATATACGAGTTTTTACCTAATGATTCACTGGAAAAGTTTGCATCATCTGATCACGACAAGCATTTCCTCGGTTGGAAGAAGCTACTTGAAATTGCTTTGGGTATTGCTAAAGGAATTGAGTATCTTCACCAAGGGTGTGATCGACAAATTCTTCATTTTGATATTAAACCTCATAACATCTTGTTGGACAAGAAATTGAATCCAAAGATAACGGATTTTGGTCAAGCAAAGTTGTGTTCGAAGGAACAAAGTGTTGTGTCCATGACTACTGCTCGTGGCACTATTGGCTATATTGCACCGGAAGTGTTCTCGAGGAACTTTGGAAACGTGTCATACAAATCAGATATTTACAGTTTCGGTATGTTGTTGCTTGAAATGGTCGGAGGGAAGAAGAATTCTAACTTAATGGTCAATAACACCAACAGAGTTAATTACTTTCCCGAATGGGTTTACGTTCGTTTGGATAGTGGAGAAGAGCTAGGTATCGGTATTCAAGATGAAGATGATGCCAAGATTGCGAAAAAGTTAGCAATTGTGGGACTTTGGTGCATTCAGTGGTACCCAGTTGACAGGCCTTCAATGAATGTTGTGATTCAAATGCTGGAAGGAGATGGAGACATGCTAATCAAGCCTCCCAATCCGTTTGTCTCCGCAAATCCAACAATGGTCCCGAGACAAGCAAGTGGAACTGCGGAAGTCTTCTTTAAGAGCAATTTGGAAGTTATTGTCGAACATGAGTGAGAAAGATGTAGACTCTATATGTTGTATTCTCAAGCCTAAGTAGAAATCTCCCTATTTTCAATTTACATGTGACAAAGTTTTGAACAACCGATGTATAACCTCGCCACAACATCTATTGTGCTTCAAAATAGGTTATTTGCCTTCAATGTGCTTTGTATGAATTAGAAGATAATGACGAACTCAGAATGTTATTATTATCAGCGCATTTTGGATAATCGATGGTATTCTAATTAGAAGCTTGTTCTCCATATTAGCTGCGAAACATTTCCTATAACAATACAAAGATTAATTGTCGTTGTAGATTCATGGTTGGCGTACTCTGTTTGCTTGGAAATTTCTTGATAAATTGCGTTCGCCTCGTCATATAGAATTTAATTGTCAAAGTGATTTAGCTCTCAAGTTGCAATCACAAAATGCTACAACCATGAGAACAATACATGTTCATGGGAACATATTTACACACCATAACTTATCTCCTAAAGGAATGTATGATATCCTGTCACCTCCGGCAAGGAGTATTGTCCCGTTATTCCACACTATTATTTGTAGGGACCCTACTGCACCTATGTCGGGACCGAACTAAGGTCCCACCATTTGTGGATTGTGTTAAGTGTATGTTTAGCCCCAATGAAAGTACATGGGACTTAAACCTGGGAAAGAAATTCTGAACAAAAAAGACATAATATCTAGTAGTGGATCCCTTATAATTAGATAGTGTCCTACCCAGTCTCATTCAGTGAAGACCACAATAGGCAAATGAGCACTAGCTCGATATAACAAGCCAACTTGAATAAGTCTTCAGATACTTCACAATTCTAAAAAAATCTCCCTTATGTGGAAGTCATGGTTCAAACATAAAGTTACTTACCATACTAGGAGCAAAGGGAATATCAAAAAAGTGTAAATGATAAGATAGTTAAAATTGCCAATCTAGATATTTGTCACGATCATACTTCAAGAAAAAGTGGTTTTGCCAACATTTTTTTTAGCGGCCGCCATAAACGATATTTCCTGGCATTTTTAAAAAACATCACCCAAGAGGCGATTTTCACTCATGGATCAATCCCGACGCTCTCTGAAAAAGCCGCAATAGATATTTCACGAGTTTTCCAGACGCCGACAACCTAAGCTGACTTTGGCATCCTCGACGTTTGCAAAAACACCACTAAAAGTGTCACCGAGTTTGTTGGGTCTTTCCCGGGCCAATAATTTTTTTAGTGTCGATTGGGATTCAACTCCCCTTGATCAACACATAGTTAAGTTTAACAGTGGAATCCAGAGGTTTCGCCTACGACCATATTCTCTTCATTAATTTTATGACCATATTCTCCTCATACTTGACCAGGTATTTTATGAATCCCTGCTGCTATTGAATAAGAAAATGACTAGTTGGTTCACGTATAATAATATGCGGCGCGCATCATAATTGACCTCTTTTTTTCTTTTCTCTTTAATAGTACTAGTTTTGTAACAAAAGTTTTGATTGGATAGCGGGCGGGTGGCATATGACTGTCCTCGTCCTAGGTGCCAACATTGTTGGGATATAGGTCGTAGGTTGTGATACCGTTTCTTTTCCCGTTTCCTTTTAATCTTTGTAACTTCGATTCGTTCATTAATAAAATTTTCTTTGCTGGTAAAAAAATAACAGCTTTGAAGCAGTCTAGTTACGGTTTTTTCCGTGAGCAATTGTCTCCAAATTTCTTTTTATGAAAGAGGCCTAGATCATGAGCGTTAGTACTCATCGGCCCATCATGATGACTCGACCCACCTTAGGTTCGGGGTCGTGACAAAGATGGTATCAGAGCGATATTCTTCACAAATTAACTTGAGTAATGCTACCTACACTCCTACCGACCACTCCGCTCTTAAATATGTGTTGGCCCTAGGGGTGTACATGGTCCGGATTGGTCCGGTTCTCTAGAAAATCAATAACTGGACCATTTCAAACGGTTCTAAAAAATTGAGAACCAGAACCTAACCAATATATGCATGGAACCTAACCAGAACCAAACTGTCAGACCGGTCCGATTTTAGTTCGGTTCCGGTTCTATCCAATAAGCATCCAAACACTTATTCACAAAATATGAACTCATAAAATTAAAGAAATAGGAAGATAATCTGCTGAAATAGGAAAGGAAAGAAGAAAATAAAAGCTTTCTTAATAAATAAAATTTCATCTCTAAATAAATTAAGTTTAGCAAGGAAAAGATTAACCTACCAAATTCAAATACATATTTAATTACACACACATATGTATATCTATATTTATCTTAGTTTTAAACGGTCCGATTTGGTTCTAACCACAGTTCTTTAATTGAGAACCAGTAACCGAACCAAAATTAACGGTCCTTATTTTTTTGGAACCATAACCTGACCGTAGAACCGCGTAACAGAACCAAATAGGACAGTTCGGTCCCGATCGGACCGATTTTACGGTTCGGACGGTTTTCTTGAACACCCCTAGTACTTGGCCCCACACATTTAATTGTGAATAGGCCTCACACATATATGAGAGACGAGTAGTCGGTAAAAGTGTACCTAGATTTATTGTTAACTTATTTTGGTAACCTTAGAGGCTTTTTTTTAAAAAAAAATAAGTAAAAGAAAAGTTTTGTTCAACGGAGTTCCTGGGCAGCTGACATGATCTAGACAATAGAATTCTTCAAAACTGATAACATATCGGTTGCATGAATGACGAATCAACATATCTCATGGGTTAGTATAATTGTAAATTAAGAAATAAGAAAAAAGCCAAGAATGCAAAAAAAAAGAGAGTTAATAAAGACAAAAAATAATAATAAATTTTGCCATATTATGCTCAAGTAACTTTTAATCGCCCCTTCTAAATGAATTAATAACTCATCCAACCATATCCTCTTCTTATTATATCTCCGTCTCCTCTTTCAAACAATACCCCGTGCGCTAAAAAATGAGCCGTAAAAGTACGGGTGTTGGCTTGGCCCGGAGGGGGAGGCAAGTATGATCGTCGCTTTGGGTCAACTATTTTAATTTCTCACAATGTGTTTAATTAAATGCAAGGGGCGACATTTTTAAATACATACGTATGCACAAACCATCTACTCAGAATTTTTATTTTTTTTGACTTTCGAAAAAAAAAATTGAGAAGATGGTTTGTGCATACATACGTATTTGAAAACGTCGCCCCTTGCATTTAATTAAACACATTGTAAGAAATTAAAATAGCTGTTTTATTCTTCATGTTACATAAATGTCCTTTAATTTTAGGGAAAATGACGGTTAAGGACGTGTTTTGATAATTAATACCCACCAAGGACATTTTTAGCATTAACAAATGTTCTTAGCTTGTCCTTAATGGGTATTAATTATCAAAACACGTCCTGGGCCGTCATTTTCCCTTAATTTTATATTAAAATGTGTGTTTGATGATTTTTATGATATTAATGATAAAAAAACCACAATTGAATATGTTTTTAAATTTTTTTAATCCGTTTGCCAATGCATATTAGACTAAATTTTATACCATCGCATTCAACTGATTATTTTTCATAGGTCATGGGATCCCTTTGAAACTTATATGTTCATGACCGGCTCTATGTGCTTGATGAAAAGTTAAAGCTATCGTCCAACAAAAAGCAAAGTCAATCAAGATCGAGCAACTGATTTTGAAAACAACATGTGTTGGTGCATAAGAACAAAAAATATAAATTAAGAAATTTTGTAACTTGAATAGTGTGTTTCTACTAATAGAAATATCATTTAAGAAAGTTCAATGACATTTACAAAGACAAAGACTTTGTTAATGGAAATTGATATTCGCGCTCCTAAAATTACTAATGGCGCTTCATTTTGTTTATAAAGTTATCAGTAACTTCATTGGCTCAATATGCTTTCTTATAGATAAAAAATCTCATGTATTTAGTTCAATATTATGGTCCTAATGTAAAGCATGCACGGCAGCACGTGCTAATCATTGGCTCAAAAATTTATCAAATTCCAGAATAAGACAATAAGACACACAATTGATGAAAAGTCTGCTCTCGAAATTTACTCCCTTTTCTCGTCAAAAAATTAGAAAAATTTCATAATAACAACAAAAACAAAGCTAGAAAGAAAGAAGATACATAGTTTTATACAAAATAAAATGATTGAGTTTAGTTTCCTTATAAAACAAAATAAACTATATATTTTTGGTAAAAATGTAGAATAAAATGAATAACAAGATAAAAAAATGAGGAAATTTTTTTAGGAGAGAGTTTTGTTAATAAAAATTTATCATTTAAGAATCTTCTAAAACATTCTCAAAGACTTTCTCAAAATATTAAATAAAAATGTCAAAATCACCCTTGCCCGAGTTTCGTGTTCTATTTACATTCATAATTTATCAAACTGAGATCGAGATTAAAGAGAGCCAAACAAACGTTAATTTATCAAACTGGATTTTTAATCTTATTTTATCCTTTTCTTGTTTTGTTGATTAAAAATGGCGGAGTAAACGCAAGCATCTCTTGTGCACTTTAAAGTCAATTAAAGATTTTTTAGTTTACAAATTCCTCTCGTCAAAAGAAATGATTATTGACTAAGTATTTTGATAAAAATAAAAAATCATCGAAAACAAAAATAATAATAATTTAAAGAAAGAAAATTATGACATGTCAAACTTTTTTTTTGAACTGATACGACCGGTCGAACTTGTGCTTAATTATGTTAGTAATTAGCTTTATTACGGGGCAAGCAGAGTAGAGCGCACTTGGTGCCTCGTTTATACTCTCATGCATATGGACAGGGCTCAATTTCCGTAAGCACACATTCCTCTCTCCAAATCTCCTAGGATAGAGTATATTAGGATTAACGAATGGCCAAAAAGAATCTTCTACATAAGAGACTCTTATAGGTGCTTCGGGGAAAAAAATAGAGATACGTTGGATCCTATATTTCATTCCTAATTATAGTCAATTTGACCGTTTATATTACAAAACAACCTGGTTGATTATACATTGATAGTGTTGTAATCAAAATCACTTAAACAAAGCCTACATTGAATCATATTTGGTTTTGAAAATTTAGAACGATTTATATACTCGCCATTTAAAAAAGGGATAGCGGTCATTCTATCTTTGGATTTTATATTAAAACGCGTTTGATAATTTTTGTGAAATTACTTATAAAAAATTTCCCATTTTAACGCTTATTTTAAAATTTTTAGTCAGCTTTCCAATATACATATTGGACTATAAGTTATACAATTCTATTCAACTGATTATTTTTATATGAAATATGAAATCCCATATCATGGACTAGATTTGAAACTCATATGTTCATCGCCGGCTCTATATGCCTGATGAAAAGTTAAAGCTATCACATACAAAAAAAAAAAACCGTTGATGAGAGAGATTGATTCGCTTCAAAAAAAAAATGATCATTTCTTTTCATTTCTCAACCTAGTTAGCCAAAGGAGCTGTAAACATGGCCATCTTTTTTGTTCTCTTGTTTCTGCTTCACCTCTCAACAGGGGCAAATTTAAGTACAGCACAGGCGGATAACGTGTTTCACCTGAAATTGTTAGAATTATGTTTTTTTAACCGAGAAAATAAGTAATATACATAAATATTACCCAAATCCAAACAAGACTGGCGCCTTTTACCAGCGATAAGAATGGTGGCGTCTATGCGATAGGTCGTAGGTTTTGAACCTTGTTAGAGCATCTCCAATCCATCAAAAATAGAGGATGGAAGTGACACATTGAGGGGAGATTTTATAATTTATTCCCTTTTTTCTTCACTTTTTGTATTTTTTGGGAGAATATTTGAGGGACCCACCGTCCTTTTTTGAGTTTGGTCCTCCAAAAGTAAATTTGGTCCTCTAAAAATGGAGGACCAAAAGCAAATTTGGAGTACAAAATTCCTCCAAACTCTAAAAAAGATGGTGAGTCCCTCAAATAGTCTCTCAAAAGGTACAAAAAGTGAAGAAAAAAGGGAATAAATTACAAAATCTCCCCTCAATGTGTCACATCTATGCTATTTTGGAGAAATAGAGGTGGATTGGAGATGCTCTTAGCTTCCCCCAACTTTTCTTTTTATAGCTGATTCTCCAAAAAAAAAAAAAAAAAAAACCCCTTCCATCTTGCTTCTAGCAGGAGTTTGAACCAAGAACTTAATATCATACTGTTACATGTACCACAATGCCAACAAATAACTTTCTATCATAGTTACGCAACTAAATGTATTAAACTACTCTCTCTGTCCCAATTTAAATGTTCTATAGTCCATACAAAAATTCATGCAATTTTGAATTAAAAAAATAATATGCAGAAATTTTTTTTTTTTTTTCGTTCAAAATTGCACAAATTTATGTAGTGAGCATTTAAATTAGGACGGAGGGAGTATTCTGTTTATTTTTTTTTTGTAAATGTTCTTCACTATCTGTTATTTAATCAAGGCTCATTTGTATACAATTCCTGAATCCGTCACTGTCTCTCAACATCCCAACACAACGACATCGCCCCAACAAGATGCCCCAAACACGGTCCAACAATCCGCTTCCTGTTCCGCCTAAAGAACCACCACCCACCGCACTGTGGCTACCCCGGGTTCGATCTCTCTTGCTCTCCAAACACCACCAACGCCGCTTTCAAAACCACCCCTATTCCGTCCAAGTTCAAGTTACCAATATCTATTACGCGTCCCAATCCATTTCCATCCAAGACCCAAACAACTGCTTCATGCAACAGTTCCAAAACCTCAACTTGTCCACCACTCCCTTTCGATTTGCAGGTTCCTTGTTGAATTTAAGAATTTTCAGTTGCCCTTCCACAGGGCTGGATATGGAATGGTTCCCTTGCCTCAATGGCGATGGACATGATCAAGTTTATGCCGATTTTGGTTTTGCGTCTGTTGCTTATGGTCCGACGTCTTGCACAAAGATGTATAATGTCCGGTCGGTTCCCCTTAGGGCATTTGATCACGGACTAGTAGATATTCAATTGAAATGACCCCATCGGGTTTGTGGGCGTGAAGGCAAAGTTTTGTAGGTTTGTGACTAACAGCAGTACTAGTGATGAACTTGATCAATCCAGGGACCCTCCATTGATTTAGTTTTCCTTTTCTTTTCTTTTCTTTTCTTTGCATTCAATTAGGCCTTGGTTTCTGAACCACTTGGCTAGAGCCTTGTGGGAAGTACACAACGTAACACAAGCATTCTAACAAGGTTGACACCTGCGCCCCCGACAATCACACGACACCAAAGCCCTGGCAAGATAAAAGCGAAGTTGGCAAGACACATAATACAATGACACGGATACCGACTCCGACACTGACACGGGGACACGGAAATTTTAAAAAATGGGAATACGGACTCGGCTCGACTCGGCTCGTTTACAACCCTAGCAGTGACTGAGTTTATATTTGCACATTGACTTCCACATAAGAGTTTTTTTCCTAATTGCGGTATCAAGCTAGTGGTCATTTGCTTGTTGAAGTCTTTGTTGAATTAGACTTGGTAGGAGCACCGTCTAATAAGAGATCTATTGTTAATAAGATTTTAAATTTACGAAGTTGCGAAAAATAGTGTGGCAGTAACTTTCAAAATTCAAGTCTAAATAATGGGGGGAATTTTGTTGTGGTAGAGAGGTGGAGATTTGTAGTAAGTGCTACATCACACATAATCAATTATACAATTGATGGAGTTATTCGATTTTAAAGGAGATCTAGAATTTTCCATCCGTTATAGATTATAGATTATACACGCTACCATATTTATAAAACACAATGTGCAAATTGAATGTTGTTCGAATTCTAGAGATTGAAGGATTATGCATTCTAAAAACAATCTATGACTTTTATCCTAAAAAAAATTGAAATATTCAAGGACAGTTTTTTGGACTTTATTTTGGATATTAAAAATGGTGGCTGAAATTCATAATTTTTTATTTTTCAGATTCAATAATTCAAAAAAAAAAAAAACCACAAAACTAACAAAATTGAAAAAATGGAATAAAAACAAAATTAAAAAAATTCCAAAAATATTAGCAGAACTTGGCCTAAACGTTCTGGTTTAAAACTTACTCCCACGAAAAGGGTGGGATCTCAAAGGAAGGGAGGGAGAGAAAGTTCGAGTTTGAAAAAGAAGAAATGGCGGCAACAAGCGACGAGGAAATGGATTTGCTGCTTTCCTCTTTCGATCAGATACACAATGTATGCGCGATACATCTATACCATTTCGACACGAATGAATTCCGAGTCGTTTCCCCTTGTATCAAATCTGGATTTGAAACGCCTAATTTATTCTATTGTTTAGGATGGAAAGAGTGGAATTGCCCAGATGCAAATGCTGCAATCAAACTGTAATGCCGAAGTCAGGAATCG
>BPLS01020054.1:437-11804 GCA_019656275.1 Rhododendron kiyosumense | reverse complement strand
GCTCAAGGATGATGGGACCCCTGTCTTAGGAATCATGCACGGAGAAGAAGACTCGGACTTTGGAGGGTTTGCTTTTGACACTTCCGGCTCAGTCCTAGCTATTGTCATGGATGACGACTTCATCCTCAGCTCTGCTGCCCTCGAAATCATGAGGAGGATGTCATTCATGCCTGGCTTAGGGCTCGGGATCAACCAGCAAGGGATCGCTGAGTTCCCTGTCTTTCCCTTTACCGAAGGCCGCTTTGGCCTGGGATACACTCCCCCTACCAAAAAGGCCAAGCTGGGAAAAGACATGGGAAAACCTCGGACCCTTTATGGTAACCCCGATAGCTATTTCGTCCGTGAAGGAGGAGGCATCGCTTATCTGGGGCAGGCCGAACCGTTTTGGGATCAAGTGACCAGGACTTGGCTACCGGGCTTCGAGATCTTCGCCGCTGACACTTGGTCCGATGGCGAGGAGGAAATAGCAAAAGAGGAGCTAGCTGCGAAAGAATTCAAGAGGCAGTTGGTCGCAATCAAGGAAAGGGCTGACTGGGTGTTTGCTTTTGATCAAGGGGATCTAGAAGTGCTGTTCTCCCAAGTGGGTTTGGTTGGCAAGGAAGACGAGGCTGAAGTGCTAGTGCTTGGGCCCGACTCTCCGGATCTTCTCAACGATCCAACCTCCCTCATTGTCGAAGCAAAGGGTAGTCTTAATAATTGCATTTTTACTCCCCGTCTAACATGCATTGACGATGTATCTGAATCTGACACGGAGTCTGTCGAGTCTAAGTCTAGCTCAGAGTCGGAGTTCGTGCCTCTCGGCCCTCCACGTCATAGCTTTTACTTTGAGTTCGAGTCGACTGTACTTGGCAACCCCTCTGGGTTTTATGAAATGCATGATCCTGCTTCCGACTACTTTGCTGATTTCTATATAAACTGTGTCGACCCCGACGATGAAGGAGTCGACTTTGACGGGAACATCCCGGCCGAGTTGCGTTCCCTCATCGAAAGGGAAGACGAAAGGCATGCTCAGCCTCTAAAAGACGAAGTAATTTTAATAAATCTGAAAAATGAGGATGATCCCCGCATGATGCAAATTGGTTCCACTTTGTCTCCGGCAAACCATGCAGCCACAATCGAGACTCTCAAGGACTACGCCGAGGTTTTCGCCTGGTCTCACGCGGACATGCCCGGTATCGATCCCGAAATCGTCCAGCACAGGATTCCTTTGCTACCAGGGGCTGTTCCTGTCAAACAGAAGCTTCGCAGAATGAGGCCGGATTGGGTTCAGAAGATTAAGGAGGAGGTTACCAAGCAGATCGACGCAGGATTTCTGAGAGTGGCTGAGTATCCCCAATGGATTGCTAACATCGTACCCGTGCCCAAGAAGGACGGAAGGATCAGGGTCTGTGTCGACTTCAGGGACTTGAACAAAGCAAGCCCCAAAGACAGTTTTCCCTTGCCTCACATTGATGTGCTTGTGGACAACACGGCGGGGCATGCTTTGCTTTCGTTCGTCGACGGTTTCGCGGGGTACAATCAGATTTTCATGGCTCCGGAGGATCAGGAGAAAACAGCGTTCATCACTGAATGGGGAACTTACTGCTATGTCAAGATGCCGTTTGGTTTGAAGAATGCCGGTCCCACTTTTCAAAGGGCCCAAACAACCCTGCTCCACGACTTCATCCATAAGATAGTCGAGGTGTATGTCGATGACATGATTGTGAAGGCCAAGGAGGAGGACGACTATATTCCTGCGCTCAGGCAGTTTCTTGAAAGGCTTCGCAAGTACAATGTGCGCCTCAACCCGCAGAAGTGTACATTTGGGGTCACAGCAGGCAAAATGTTGGGGTTTCTGATCACTAGAAGAGGAATCGAAGTGGACCCGTCCAAGATCAAGGCAATTCTCGAAATGGAGCCTCCGCAGACTGAAAAGGGAGTTCGAAGTTTCCTGGGAAAGGTGCAGTTCATCAGTAGGTTCATCGCCAAGCTGACCCTAACTTGCGAGCCGCTGTTCCGTTTGCTCAAGAAGGACGTCCCGTTTGAATGGTCAGAAAGGTGCCAAGCTGCTTTCGAGTCGATCAAGGCGTACTTGCAGAATCCGCCAGTGCTGATGCCGCCAATTCCGGGTCGACCATTAATCCTGTACTTGTCTGTAACTCCGACAGCTATGGGTTGTTTGCTAGCGCAAGAAGGGGAAAACAGAGCCGAAAGGGCCATCTACTATCTGAGCAAGAAGATGTCTGAAAGCGAGGAGCGGTATACCTCTCTGGAAAAGACGTGTTGGGCACTAGTCTGGGTCACCAAGAGACTTAGACACTACATGCTAGCCTATTCGGTAAAGTTGATTTCTCGGATGGATCCTATCAAGTATCTCTTCGAGAAACCAGCGCTCACCCATAAGCTAGCACGTTGGTTGCTTCTGTTGGCTGAATTCGATCTCCAATATGTTACAAGAAAGTCAGTAAAGGGCCGTGCTGTGGCTGAATTTCTGGCTGATCATCCGGTCGAAGGGCCCGAAGATGTGGATTTCACTTTCCCGGACGAGGATGTGTTAACTGTGGTCGAGGAGGTGTGGACGCTTTATTTCGATGGGGCTGCCAACCAGAAAGGATTTGGGATCGGGGTGTTGCTGATCACGCCCGCTGGTGCTCATATTCCACTCGCTTTCAAACTGAATTTCGACGTCACCAACAATCAAGCTGAGTATGAGGCCTGCATCGTGGGAATGGAAGCAGCAATTGCACTGGGAGTCGAGAAGCTCGAAGTTATCGGAGACTCAAACTTGGTGGTTTCCCAAGCTAACGGAGAGTGGAAGGTCCGTGAGGAAAAGCTGAAGCCTTATCATCAAGACTTGGAGGAACTGATTCCTCGTTTCAATAGGGTAACTTTCACCCATGTTCCCCGCTTGAGGAATCAGTTCGCCGACGCCTTGGCGACTTTGGCTTCAATGATCGAACTACCGATAGGGGTCAAGATGCGACCGATTGTGATTGAACAGAGGGATCTGCCCGCTTATGAATACGTCAACGCCATCGACGATGTCGATGATGGCCTACCCTGGTATCATGACATCTGGAACTTTGTGGAGCGCGGGGAGTTTCCCGCCGGGGCTACTAAGAAGGATCGAATCGCTTTGCAACGTTTAGCCGCTCAGTACATCATCTGTGGGGGGAAGTTGTATCGAAGGTCTCACTGCGGGATGCACAAGCTGTGTGTGAACGGCGCCGAAGCAACAAGGATAATGGAGGAGATTCACGAAGGAGTCTGCGGTCCTCACATGAGCGGCGTCATGCTCGCAAGAAAAATCCTCAGGCAGGGGTACTATTGGTCCACAATGGAATCACAGTGCATTGACTACGTACGGCGCTGCTACAAGTGTCAGATTCACGCGAACTTGCAGCATGTTCCTCCATCCGAGCTGTACGGCATGACCTCGCCTTGGCCTTTCTCAGTATGGGGAATCGACGTCATCGGGATGATCAGGCCCTCCGCTTCAAACGGCCACAAGTTCATATTGGTAGCCATCGACTATTTCACCAAGTGGGTCGAGGCAGAATCTTACAAGACCCTGACAACCGTTCAAGTTGCGCAGTTCATTCGAAAGAACATCATCTACCGGTACGGTGTGCCTCAGGCTTTCGTTTCAGATAATGGGAGTCACTTCAAAGGTAGGGTCCTGGAGCTTTTCGAGGAATTCAAGATCAAGATCCATCACTCCACGACCTATCGTCCGCAAACAAACGGAGCAGTCGAAGCAGCGAATAAGAATGTCGAGATGATCATCAAGAAGACCGCTGAGTCTGCAAGGGATTGGCACGAGTTGTTACCATTGGCCCTTTGGGGGTATCGTACTTCGATCCGCACTTCCACGGGTGCAACCCCGTTTTCCCTGGTCTACGGAATGGAGGCAGTTCTCCCTGTTGAGCTCGAAATTCCGTCTCTAAGGATCATGGCTGAAAGTGGTCTCGAGGAGGCCGAATGGCTGAGTGGCAGATTTGTCGAGCTGATGTTGTTTGATGAGAGAAGGCTCCGGGCACTGTATCATGTTCAGGGGTATCAGCGTCGAATTGCCCGTGCATTCAACAAGAAAGTCAAGTCGAGGGGTTTGGTCGAAGGCGACATGGTTACTAAAGAGATCCGGGCTCCAGTGTTCGATCCCCGTGGGAAATTCAGGCCGAAGCGCTCTGGGCCGTACATCATCAAGACCATCCTATCCGGGGGTGCTGCTAGGCTCATCGACCTCGACGGCAACGAGTTCAGTACTTTGGTCAACCTGGATCAGCTCAAGCGCTACTATCCCTGAGAGATGCTCGTTGGATCGAAAACCACAAGGGTGGGCGATTCCAAGCAAAAAGTTAGAGCAGCCTGCTAGATCGAAAACCCAAGGGGGCGGTCTAGGCAAAAATAAGTAGGCAAAATCAAGAGCTCGCTAGACCGAAAACCTGTTAAGGCGGTTCTAGGCAAAAGTTAGAGCGTAAAAGGAGAGGTAAAATACACGAGCGAACCTTTGCCTGAACTACGTTCTGACCTGATTCCCTACCAAGGGGTACGTAGGCAGTCTCTCAATGAGACCCGGTCATATCCTATCAAGCTGATCCATG
Organism: Rhododendron kiyosumense; assembly: GCA_019656275.1. Lineage (NCBI taxonomy): Eukaryota > Viridiplantae > Streptophyta > Magnoliopsida > Ericales > Ericaceae > Rhododendron > Rhododendron kiyosumense. Next base: position 7,221 of record BPLS01020054.1, on the reverse strand, counting down.
GTCTGACATTTTGGGTTTCTCTACCAAGGCCGAGACAGTTCAAATTCAAAAGGGGAAAGCCCTTCATCTTTCAACTTTATTTTGCAAAATTACTACGTCTAATACACAAGCTGAGCATAAAAGCCTTAAAAGAAATGAAGCATGAAAAACAGAACGAAATGCTTGAGAAGCCTAACGGCTCACAGTTTATTCTAAATACAGCAAAGTGGTTTGAAGTCAGTCAATATTTGTTCTTGCGTGCACATCTGCTCTCAGCCATCGTCTATAGCGATTCTTTAATCGAGGGTCGAAATCTGGCATCTCCGCCTGGAGAATCCTCAGGCCCCAGCGCCTCTGATAGCCGCCCAGCGTCTGAGCATTGAAATTGGGAGGACGGAAGCCTCCAACGCTGATTTGGACATTCTCCTGCGAAGCGCCCAGTTGGCGAAGGATCCGCCCCGGAATATAAAAAGTAAAGCTGGTCAGCCCCGCGATGACCATCCTGTCAAAGCCGTCGGAATGGATGGCCATGTCTGCAAGGTCTAACCAAGGACACCTCCAAGCAATTTCATCGGGCTGCATCTCCTGCATGAACTCGTACCAGCCCTCCACATCCAAGTCGGGATACCGCATCTCTCTCTGATGAACCCGTTTCGGGAACAAATTCCAGCCCGCCGCCGGTGGATGCAGCAAATTCAGCTTGTCCGATAGCCACAGCTGTATGAGTGACAAAACAAGTAAGAAGCTAGATAAAGCCCGAGCGAAAAGACAAGTAAGAAGCTAGGAAGCAGCCTAAGCCGAGTGTCGAGGTAAAACGAGAATGTGCGAAAAACCAGAAAAAGGTGAGCTGAGTGAGTTTACCTGAAGCAAGAGCGGGCTCCCGCTGAACACAGCCGACTGGCCTGTGCTCACCAAATCCAAACCCAAAAGCGTCTCCGCTAGGACCAAGGGAAGCACATTTCTGCGGGCCCCCATCTGAGCGGCTACGCTCACAAGCAAAGGGCTAACCCGCCCGTCGGCCGGAACAAGCAAGTAGGCCGCGAGCAGACAAATGACCAGAGCGAAGCGCCGGCGCGCTTGAATTTCCTCGCTACCCGGACTATCCACAGCAACAGCCGGACTGTACAGCTCAACCAGTCGGATGATGTTCACCTGGCCGCCTTCCAGGATTGTGTTAGCCAAGCCCCGGGGGATACCGAGCGAGCTAGCCAGCAGCTTCGGCATGCTCTCTTGGTAGGGAGGAACGACGAGCGTCGAGGACGCATAGGTGCGGAGGTACGCCTGAAACTCCTCCACGGTCGGACACATCTCATCGTCACCAAAGCGGAAGACATGGACGTCCGGGTCCCAGAATCTCAAAGCCGCCCACAGCAGTGCCGGTCGGATGGGCACGTGTCGAAGAAAGCGGAACGAAGAAAGCCCGTGATATTGGAAATTGAGCCAATCAACGCTTAAAAAGGAGACTAGCCAAGGCCTGATCAGTGTTGGGAGAGGGTTATCCATGGGCAAAGCTGAGTATATACTGAAGAAAGTGGGTGTTTGACGCTGTAAATACCCTGAAGTGGGCATCCCAGCTTTATAGGCTCTCAAGTTACCGTTGCAATTCGCATAAAGCATGGAGCCAAGTAACTAGTATCCAAAGCCACATCTAATCAAGTACTCTGCCTCCCCTGAGCCTTCAGAAACCGTGTGAAGACCGTGTGCGAGTAGAAACAAACTCCCCCTGAAAAAGGACAGTCGGTCAGTTCAAGTGGATCTGACTCTCAGGATCTTGGCGTACGCCACCTTGTAATTGGCGTACACAGGGCTTTTTCGTGATTGGCGTACGGAGCAATACCTTTGGCGTACGCCAGGTTGGTAAACCAGAAAACAGTTTCCAGCAGCTACTGCCTTCGCATGGTCGCTTTTGGTTCCAGGGTTTGCTTTGGCCATTTCAGGGTTCCCCCAAGTCTTAAACACCATTTGAGACTGCAGCGAAGTGTCGGAACTCAAAAGCCGCGCCCATCGAAGATTTTGGACCCCCGGAGGCTCGTTTCAAGCTCGAATCAAGGATACGGAAGGTCAAATCTCGTTTTGAGGGGGTTTGCCGAGTTTTGTTATACCGTACACGCCACATAGGCCTTGTGTGACTGCACGGGGGTGTCGGTTTCAGTCCGGGACCATATCGAGTCTTCTTTTGCGTCTTATGTCCGTTTTTGCGACATTTTTAGCTTCTTATCGGTATTCGCCGTATGCCGGGGTACTTTTGCCAATTTTGGCGGTTCGTACAAGTCATTGTACATCCTTGGAGTCTTTCAAAAGTGTCAGTTTCTTCCGTTTCGGAGAAGTACGGATTTTGGCCTATTAACGCCTATTTTCCCGTATCCTCCGCGTGTCTGGGGTATACCTCGTATCCTAGGGCATTTCTGTCCGTTTTTGTTCGAGCTACGCCTTTTGTGCGCATGTGAGAGTGTCCGCGTCGATTCAGAACCATCGTCAATGCATGTTAGATATTAGGGGGCGGTTCGTTCGCTTCTTTAAGCACAAAATCCAATAATTGAAAGAATCAAACGAACAGGAAATGCAAATATTATTACTACTATATCAAAGCCCTAAAAAAAAAGCAAAAGTAAGAATGTATCAAGCGGCACACCGGCCCAAGCAAGCTCAGAAGTATCAAGGCACACTTGCCCAAAAGTCAACAGGCACGCAGGCCTCATATCCAAGACCCCAGAATGTCTAAGTATCAAAGTCAAAGTCAAAACAGCAAAATAGGCCAAGGCTCCGTGATAGCCCTCAGTCGTCAAAAAGGTCCTCGTCGTCCTCTTCCTCCTCGCTTTCCACCAGCTCGCGCGGGTCTATCCGGAACCGGGGATCACCTGCGGAGTCAGAGCCGCTGCTGAGAGACGTGCTCTCCTCTTCTTCATCTGCTTCCTCTTCCTCCCTCCTTCTCTTTTGCGAAGGCCCCTCAGCAGGCCTCTTCTCTGCAGGTCTCTTCCTCAGCTCCCGGCGGAATGGGAGATCCTCGCTAGAAGGCGCAATCCGTACTCCCCTCTGAGTACTCGCCGCTGGCCGGGAAGAGCTCGGCGCTATCTTCTTCTGAGGAGGTGGCCTCACGCTTTTCCTTCTAGGAGCCGCCCTAGCCTGCCCCTGCATTGCATTTAACTTGTTAATATTTGTGTACATGTTGCATATATATTGAAAATGTGAAAGCAGGACGTCATTCTATCAAAGTTTCAAAGTTATACCTGAGGCCGCACAGCGGGAACTGGAGCTGGAGGTGGATAGTGCAGCCGCAACTGGGCACCGCTGGCAATCCTGTGGAACTCCTTCTCCATGGCCTTCATCAGGCGCACCGCCTCTCGTACCCACGTCATGGGAGCCTGTTTGCATTAAGCAATCAAGTCAGTTTGCAAGACAACTATGCATATGCAAGTCGAAGTAAGGAAAGTACAGGGGATGCTGAGTATCGTACCGGTCCTGTGATCTCATCGGGCTCTCTCCTAGCCGGCTCAAACTGCAGAGTGGCCTCCTCTCCCTGAGCATCCCGCACGGCCAGCGTCCAAGAAAGCTGAGGAAGTCCCGTCGCCCTAGCAGACTCACTCCTCTCCCTCGAACGGGCAGTCCTACCGCCCTGTCCGCGCCTCTCCTCTCCAGCAGCTCTAGCCTCGGCCTCCACAGCTCCGTGCTCGACTACTCCGAGTGGCCCCGCCAAGTATTGCTTCCGATAGACAGCGTAGTCGCGCCCAGGCCGCAAGAAAGCAACAAGACCCGCCGGGACAGTGAAGCGCTGCAGCTCAGCCAGCGTGTACTGGTCCGTGTGTGAAGCGCGAGGAGGAAGTAGACCGGGCACGACGAACTCCGAAGCTCCAAGTGACTGCCGTGTCACCCGGTCCCCTAAGTACCACTGCCATCCAAAGATCGACTCCAACAGCACTCGGCTCGCAGCTACCTCTCTGCTCCGGGAAAGGTACTCCGGCTCAACCTCCGTGGACCTCCAGGGATCCCACTCCACCTGCAAATGTTCAGCGGACAAGCAACAAGCAGTCGGTCAGCGACAGCATTAAAGCAATTCAAAGGTGACAGTAGGCAGTAGAAAGTTCAAGTTTTACCTGGGTACCCGACAGCTCGTCAAGGTACGCTCGGAAGGCCTGGAGGCTACCTCTTGCCGCCTTCTTGCCCCTATGCGGTGGCCCCCATATCAGAGCACGGGGAAGCACCTTCAAGTCCGGGCATGTATTCTCCGGAGGGTACATCTTCAGCACCTCATAGGCCCATAGCTGCAAGTTCAAACAGTCAGTCAAAAGCATCAGTGAGGCAGTTACAATTCGAAAGAAGGGAGGTTACTTGAAAAATAAGGGTTCATAAGCGTGGTTTCTTACCTCCCACACCCTCCAGTAGCCGGCGATCGCTTTCTTCCGCCGAGAGAACTCCCCCATGAAGCTGTAGCACGTCCCTAGAGCTGCACCTCCCCAGTCGTACCTCGCCGCCCTGCGCAAGTCAAACAACGCCGGCAAGTAGGCCGCGTGCACCGTGGACCGCTTGTTGGGGTACAGTGAGGCCCCGAACAAGTACAGCAAGTAGGCCCTCGCCATCTGCTCCTCCTCCTGCTCTGAGCTCGGGATCCTGCCCGTCAGATGCCAGTGGAATTGATCATGGGCGTATGTCTCTGAGATGCCCGCCGGCTCGAAGCCCAAGAACCACCGCAGCGCCGCCGGATCCTTGTGAATCCCCGTGTCAAAAGGGATCGGATCCCCTCCTACCCGCAAGCCCGTCAAAGCAGCAAAGTCCGCTGGAGTCAGAGTCATCTCCCCGATCGGAAGGTGGAAGGTGTTGGAAGTATCCCACCACCTCTCAGCCAGCGCCGTGAGCAGGGCGTGGTCGCTGAGTGTAGCCGTCTGCGTGAGGATGAACGGCCTGAACCCCGCAGCGTCAACCAAGGCCCTAACCCGCTCGGGCAGCCCCTGGTACAACTCAAGAGAACTGGCAGGACCGCCGTGCCCTCTCGTGCTACCTCTCGTCCTCTGCACACCACAAAAAGCAAACGGGCAAGAATGCATCAGTATACTACAGCAAGCAGTCGCATCAAGGAAAATCACAAGTCTAAACAGTCAAGCCAGAATCAAAAGTCGCATTCAAGGGCCGATTCAAGGTCTACAGTTACTATAAGGTCGAAACAGTTTATTTCAAAAGCACGGCATTTCATATGCGCGGGGCATTCTTTCAAAGTCGATTCTTTTCTCAAAAAGAGCATTTCATTCAGTCGAATCAAGGGCTTAGCATTCTATTAGTCGAGTTCAAGTTCCAATATCAACAAGTCGAGGCAACCTACAGTCGATTCAAGTCCGTCACCACATGGTTCTTATCAATTCTCTAGCAATTCTACAGTCGAAGTTCAAGTTCTCGTTGGTCAAGTTTCTATCTATCAAGTCAAGCTATCAGGCATACAAAGATCACTACATTATCAGGGTGCATGCACAAACAAGCTACGCACAGTTATGATCAATAAGGGACTTAAATCAAAAGCAAGTTCAAAGAAATACCTGCGCCCAATCCACTGACAAGTGCCACTCGGGGTCTCTCAGCACAAGCTCTGCGTCGTAGTCATCACGACGGGGGACGTAACTCTCGAACCCGGAGGGTACGAACAGGTGTGGCTCCGGAAGAGCATAGGTCTCAGCATCAAAGGCCGCCCGGCCTGCAGCCCGCAGCACCTCTGCCCGCTCCACCGCCCGCTCGCGAGCCAAGCCACCCTCCTCCTGGGCCTGCTCGGCCACCTCTGTCTCCTCTACAAAGGCCTCCTCCGCAGCCTTGGCCCTCTCGGCCTCAACCCGCAGCCGTTCCTCCTCCTGAGCCTGCGCAATCCGTCTCAACCTCTCCTCCCGGGCCGACATCACGGCCTCCACCACCGCCGGGTTCTCTCTCAGCAGCCGGTCTAACACCTCCTCTGTCACAAACTCCGCGAAGTCCCCGCGCGTAATGGGAACGTGCGCCGAGGACCCCGCCGCTGGTCTGAACTCTGCTGGCCCCGTGGGTGCCTCGGGGGAGCCCTCCTCCGCTGCAACATCTTTACCCCTCGCCGGATCTCTCCTCGGCGTCTCCGGCCGGTCATCACCGCCGCCAGCATCACCACCGCCGCTGCCGGCCCCGACTGGGCCCGTGCCAGTCACAATCGAGCCCTCTACTCCACTATGGAAGTCCATCCGTTGCACTCGTGGACCCCCTGCCTCAGCCACAGCTGGCGTACGGTCGGTCGACCCCGTCGTACGCCACCGGTCGCCGTCGGCCACCTCTGCTGCATGGCTACCACCGCCGTCTCCGATGCCCCTGCCCGCTACACCGGTACTCGATGAAGCCTTCTCCGACGTCTGATCGTCGATTTGAGGCCCTAACACCTCCATTTCATCCCTTGCCTGTCTCTCTCTCTCTCCGTCGCCGCCACTGCCGCCATTGCCGCCGCCTCCGCCTGTTTCCGCCATGGATGATCACGGGTGAGGAGTATTGGAGAAAAGCTTGAGGTTTTGAAGGAGTTTGAGGAGTGGAGAGTTCAAGTTTTTGGGGTCTTGGACTTCAAAACCGCAGAATGGCGGTTCCGTTCGTGTTCTGGAAAGTTTATACGACGTAAGGACCAAGCTGGGCCGGGTCTGGACTTGGATCTGGGCCGGGCTCGAAGGACTTCTGGCGTACGCCAGGTTTGGATCACCGTACGCCACGTTTTATTGGGCTGTGGGCCCAAATGCCGTGGACCAAGTTCTCCCTCCTCAAATGGAGGCCCGGATGGACCAAATGCTTGTTGGTACCCCTGATGGACCTATCCCCGAGCAGA
>BPLS01020046.1:0-17997 GCA_019656275.1 Rhododendron kiyosumense | reverse complement strand
TGGAAATATCAGCGTAACCGTTCGAAGGCCCCCTCAACCGTTTCATGTGGCCAAACGTGGGTATCAATCGAAGACGTGGAGATCAAAGGCAGGCCCAGTGTCTATAAATAAAGAAGTGAAGTGAAGAGAGAAGCCCCCAAAAAAAATTCATATCATCTGACAACTCATACAAAATGATTGCTCAGAGATCTATCTTAGATTAGTTTAGTTTAAAGTAGGATCTTTTTGTAAGTTGAAGGCTTATTTGCATGTAAGATTGCTTTCGATTAAATTCAAGTTTTCTTATTTTCTTGTAAGTTCTTTTCTTACCAAAGAATAGTCGTTTGTAAGTCCACTTTTGATTAAATTCAGTGTGCTTATTTTATTGTATTATTCTTAGAAGAATCTTAAGAGTGTTTGCATACAAACTTACCTTTGATTAAATTCAGGTCTATTTGTGTTCAATCATCTTTTCTGGTTCGAAGCGCGTCAATCTTTTATTTGGTTGATACCTTAAGGAAAAATCCTCTTAGTTGAGGTAATCGAACGGATAACACAATTGCCTGATTGAGATTAGTTGTTTCAAATCAATTTGAAAAGAGTAATTTCATCTGTGAAATTATTTCTTTTCTGGCACGCCCGCACACAATCATTTGCCATTTGATTGAGCTAATTCAGCCCAAACAATTTTTGGCACGCCCAGTGGGACCCGAAGGTGTCAAAATGCCAAGGCTTCGAAAGCAAATAGGAACACCCATTGGTGATCTAGCGCCAGAAGAACAGACTGTGCTAGAGCAGGCACCAGAACTAGGAACACCTACAAATCCTGTTTTTCCTCAATTGGCTTCAGAACTCGAAGAGCCTCTTTATGAAGAGCCCTCTTACGAAGCACCTCCTGAGGAAGTACCTCCAAGCTTCCAAAGAGGACAAGCCAGTGGCAAAGACCACGACAGAGAGGAAGTGTTTAGAGAAATGATGATGGCTTTTCGAGAAATGGCTCAAACCCAGAGAGCCATGATCAAAAGCATGAGAAATAGGTTGCCCAACTTAGAGGTAGCAAGAAATAGCCCAGGGGATAATGGGCTAAATAATCATGCCAACTCAAGCACTCACCAAAGTCCCTTCGAAGGAAGGCTTGGAGAGGATGTTGGTAGAAGTAGGATGAAATCTAGAACAGGTAAGGAAAAGATGTATCCAGATGAAATACCACAATCTTGGTATGAGCCTGTGAGACCTACAGAACCTGTCCTAGAGATTCCAAGGCAACCTCGTGGTGTTACCATAGGGGTTCGACGGGACACTAGAGAAAGACAGAGTATGAATCCTCTCTTCGAACCCACATTTGGGGGATTGGAGGATGATTCAGAACCAGAATTGGTTCATAAACCTCAGAGAAGGGGTGAAAACCCACAACACCCTCGACAAAAGGTCCCAACTACCAAGAATCCTCTCATGACAGCTTATGGAGTCCATAGGTCTGCTCGAGCAAATGAAGCATTTGATGAAATGCAACCTACACTGTATGGAAGGATTCCTAGGGAGAAACAAGAGAAGTTAAACACGGCAAGGGGAGTTTATGAGGAAGGTTTCATAGGACCAGAGCCTCCTGTTGAAAATCAGGAGCAAAACTTCCTAATAGGCAATCCAATACTACGAGACCAAGTCATGGGTCTCATCCAAGAAGTTTGTGGACCTCAAACTCGGGGGGTACAATCTCAAATTTATCGAAAACCCTATCCAGAATGGATAGACACGACCTTCCAAATCCCTAGAGAGTTTAAAATCCCAGATTTTACTCTGTTCTATGGGGATGGGAGACAGTCTTCTATAGAGCATATAGCAAGGTTTTCTGCCCAGTGTAAGAATTTAGCTCAAAATGGCTTCATGAAGTTGAAGTTATTCCCAAATTCTTTGTCCGGGCCAGCTTTTGCATGATATACTAACCTGCCGCCAGAATCAATAACTGATTGGTTTCAGATGGAAGAGGCATTCCATGCACAGTTCTTCAATGCTGAGCCTGAAGTCTCTATGGCAGACTTAGCAAGGCTGAAGCAGAAACCAGATGAGAAAGTAGTGGATTTCATATCTAGGTTCAAAAGAGCGAAAACCAAATGCAAACTTCGCCTGCCAAAGGCAGAGTTTGTAAGATTAGCACAAGATGGTTTAGAAAGAGAGCTTCGAAAGAGGTTTGATTCTACAGAGTTTAGAGACTTTGCAGATCTAACCTATAAAGTGGCTAGATATGAATCACTGCTAGAAGAGGATATGGATAGACATAATTCCTCTTACCCTACGTATTATAGGGACCCCAATTATGAGATAGATGCTGCAGAAATTATAGAGCATGACCCTTGTGTTTGCGAGCCTTTGATTCAAAAGAATGTATCTCTAGGACAGAAATTCAAACAAAAGGAGGTTACTAAAGTATACTCTTTTGATATATCAAAGGCTGATGAGATTTTTGATTTCCTGTTAAGAAAGAAAATCATCAAGCTGCCTTCGAATGTGAAACTTCCCACAGCAGAGGAAAAGAATGGGAAGACTTATTGCAAATGGCATGACTCTTGGTCCCATTCAACTAAGTCTTGTAATGTTTTTCGTGACAGGATTCAAGAACAAATCAAGAAGGAAAGGATCAAATTTCCAGAAAAGACTATGGGAATTGACACAACGCCTTTTCCAAAAGTAGAAGAAGTCAACACCAATGTGCCTTTCTCACTGGCTCGAACTGTCAAGAAGTATTGGAAGGATAAAGAGGCACCAGTGAACATGAATACCGTTCAATATGGAAGAGGCAGGCCACATGCTTGCTATCCTCGAGGCATGGGAATGAGGCCAACTCCCTATAAACGAACCAGTGATGGGTTGGTTTCACAGAGGTTCTCAGGTAATAATCATTTGCCCATGTTGGAAGCTTCATTTTTGGAATGCCTGTGTGTAGGTTGTAGGGCCAACTATCTGGTGTTTAAGGACTTGGATAGGAAGGGCGTGAGTTTCTTCCCTAAGGAGATGGGAATGAAGAGATTGGCCCCAGTGCAAGCAAGGCTAAGTGACAGTAAGCCTTGGTTGGCACCAAAGAGGGATGTGCCCACTAGCCCTGTCCCGGCCATCCACAGAAGGGAGTTGCCACCTTCGAAGAAGGCCAACATTGGTCAGACAGCTGAGGCGCTAGGAGAGGCCAAGCAAGAAGATTTCACTTTGGTGAAAGGGGTTCCTGATTGGTTTCTCAAGCAAGTCAAGCCTGATTTGTTCCAAGGGTACAAAGGCTCCAACAGGAATGAGAATAGAACTTTCAAGCCACCAGTCTCGAACTCTGGAAACTGGGTGTTGATCAGGGATCCTAAGTCCCAAATACCCCAGATGGTTCCATTGCTTTCAAGAACTCAGAAGAGGAAGCTCCAAAGAAAATACAAGTTTTTCCAATCAGGAGAATCCTCGACGGGGGAAGAATCAGGCAAGGGAGCAAGGCCTAATCCACGGTTTGACAGGGTTAAGAGGGACCCAGAAGAGTTTCGAGCCCAGTATCATGAGAGGGAGACTTTGAAGAAAGTAGCCTCTGCCATGCTCGAAGAAGATCTTGATCCACCTTCTCCCAATTCATTGGCTAGTTACCAGTCCAGGTTACTCGAAGCCATGTTGGTAGAACAAGAAGGAATCGAAGGGAGCTCCTCACCCATGGAGCTATCAACACAAGAGGTTGAGAGCAAGGAACTTAAGGAAACTGAGGCACCTAAACCCGCCAAAGAAAGGGCAACAATCCAATTCGGGGGGCAGCCAGAAGTGCAGGTGAATATGGTGTATCCATGCTCTATGGATTTCTTCAAGAATGGCCAGGCAATGAAAGGCCAAGGTGATGCTTGGTCGAACTTGGATAAGCCAATCGACTTCGAAGGAACGCTGAGTGATGAAGAATTGAACATCATATACAACAACTGCGACTTGGAAGAGGTGGCTCAGATTGAGATGGACGAGAACCTGGTATGTGAAATAGAGCAGAGTCAAGAGAGTTTGGAGGTAAGCTCAAAAGAAAGTGCTTGTTTTGTCCCGGAGTCCATGTCTGACGTCGAATATCCCTTGGTAATAGATTTAAATTATGTGGAAATTTCATATCCATTTAAATTACCTACTAATGCAATGAGACAACATTTACGTCCACTATATATTACTGCATATTTCGATGGAGTCCCACTTAACAGAATCCTAGTGGACAATGGAGCTGCAGTGAACATTTTGCATTTCCAAACCTTGAAAAAGCTAGGAAAAGGAAAAGCAAAATTGATCCCAACTAGCACATCCATTGCAGGATTTACTGGGGAAAGTCAACATGCCAGGGGAATCATCTCCATTAGATTGGCAGTAGGAGGCATAGAGACTGATACTGCCTTCTTTGTAGTTGACACATATGCTAAATATAATGCTTTATTGGGAAGAGACTGGATTCATGTTAATGGATGTATCCCTTCTTCCATGCATAAGGAATTAATGATTGTTAAGTATGACAAAGGCAAAGAAGTGGGTGTTGAAGGAGTCAAAGCTGATCCACATCCATTTAGTGCCACAGCAAATTTTGCTGAAGCTGAAATGTACAAATCAGATGTAGTTCCTTTGAGTGAATTACTGCAAGCAGCCACTTACCCAACCAACGAGATGGAACTGGGAGAATTGGCAGAGCTGAAATCGAAGCTAAAGCAAACTGTTGATTATGAATCAGACACCCCAAAGGATGATGCTGCTTGGATGTAAGTCCAAGGAAGAGGCAGAAGAAGAGGCCAACTCTTTGGCTTTGGTGAGGTATGTTGCTTTGGGGATCGAGCAGAAGATTCAAGAAGATAACATATGGGAAGATGTTATGCAGGATGGTAAGCCTCATGAGGAGGAAACCCAGATTGTTTCTCCAGAGCAGGTTGAAGCACAAGACCTTCTGGAGGAAGTAAAATTGGGGGACGAGCAAAACCCCAACCCTGTGTTCATTAACAAACAGCTTGAACCAGAGGTGAAAGCTGGGTTAATAGCACTATTGAAAGCGAACAAAGATTGCTTTGCATGGAGTTACAAGGAACTGCCTGGATTGGACAGGGAATTGGTGGAGCATAGATTGCCTATCAAGCCACAATTTAAACCTGTAAAGCAGCCAACCAGGAAGATGAGTCCAGAAACTATTGCAGGTGTTAAAAAGGAGATGCAGAGGCTTCTAGATGCAGGTTTTATTAGAACAGCCAGGTATGTCGAATGGCTATCCAATGTGGTTCCAGTCCCTAAAAAGAATGGGACTATCAGGATCTGTGTTGACTTTCGAAACCTAAATATTGCAACTCCTAAAGATGAATATCCAATGCCTAATGTGGATACACTTGTGGACAGTTCAGCTGGACACAAGATATTATCCATATTGGATGGGCATTCAGGGTATAATCAAATTTGTATTGCAAAGGAAGATGTGCATAAAACAGCATTTGCTTGCCCTGGTAATATTGGCATTTTTGAATGGGTCAAAATGCCATTTGGACTAAAAAATGCTGGAGCCACCTACCAGAGGACTATGAATGCCATTTTTCATAATTTGGTTGGAGGTTTTCTTGAATGTTACATAGATGATATCATTGTGAAGTCAAATTCTGATGAGGATCATTTGAAACATTTAGAGAAGGCATTTCAACAAATGAAGCATTATCAGTTAAAGTTGAATCCAGAAAAGTGTGCTTTTGGAGTGTCAGCTGGAAAATTTCTGGGATATTTAGTCCATAACAAAGGAATACAAGTTGACAAGAACAAAGTAAAGGCTATTATTGAAGCCAAACCACCTTCTACGAAGAAGGAGTTGCAAAGGTTTCTTGGTCAATTAAATTTCCTTCGAAGGTTTATATCTAACACTGCAGGGAAGACTAAGATTTTCTCTTCTTTGTTGAAATTGAAGGAAGGGGAAGAATTCAAGTGGTCCAGAGAGCATGATGAGGCCTTCGAAGCCATCAAGGGCTATCTAGCCAACCCTCCTGTTTTGGCACCTCCCATCAAAGGAAAGCCAGTAAAGTTGTACTTAGCTGCAACGCACGACTCAATAGGAGTACTGTTGGCTCAAGACAATGAAGATGGCAAGGAAAGAGCAGTTTATTATCTTAGTAGGTTCCTAAACTCCTGTGAATGCAAGTATGCTGCAGTAGAGAAATTGTGTTTAGCTTTGTTTTATGCTTCCAAGAAACTCAGACATTATATGTTGCCTAGAGTAACTTATGTTATTTCTCAAACTGATGTAATTAAGCACATGCTTTCTAAGCCAGTGCTTAGTGGGAAGATTGGGAAATGGATAGTATCTTTAATTGAGTTTTGTCTTGAATATGTACCGCAAAAATCAGTAAAAGGCCAGGCATTGGCCAACTTTCTAGCTGATCATCCAAATGAGCTTGAGACACCAAGAGCGTTGGAAGCCACTGTGGTTGAGATCAAACCATGGAAATTATGGTTCGATGGGTCAAGAACAGCTCAAATGGCTGGAGTAGGCATAGTTATTGAATCTCCCCAAGGGTTGAAAACCAAATATGGTTTTCGACTGAATGAGGGACAATGTTCCAATAATTAGGCAGAGTATGAAGCGTTGATCATAGGATTAGAAATTTTGCTTAACTTAAAGGTGAGTGTTGCTGAAATCTTTGGAGATTCTCAGTTAGTGGTGAATCAGTTGAATGGACAGTTTAAATGCACTAGTCCAGCGTTGATAATTTATTATCAACAGGCCAAGAGGTTGATAGATCAGTTCTATATGCTCACTTTAACTTATGTTCCCAGATTCTTTAATGAAGAGCTGATGAAATAGCCCAAAGGGCATCTGGTTTCAGAGTTCTAGCAGAAAATGAAAAGGAATTTTGTCAATTAATTTTGAGAAAATCTCTGCCCATGTTACAAAGTAGAATAACTGGTTTCGAAGTATTGGAAATTAATGCACCCACTAGTCAAAATGTTGATTGGAGGCAAGCATTGATTGAATATTTAACCAAACCAGACAGTGTTGCAGACAAGGCAACCAGATTGAAAGCAATAAACTACATAATGTGCAACAATGAGCTATTCAAGAGAGGGATGGACGACCTTCTGTTGAAATGCTTAAATAAGGTAAGTGCTTTTAAGGTAATGGCTGAAGTGCATGAAGGAATTTGTGGAGCACATCAAGCTGGCATAAAAATGAGATGGTTGATAAGGAGGTATGGTTATTATTGGCCTACCATCCTTAAAGATTGTATAGATTATGCAAAAGGGTGTCAAGCCTGTCAAAAAACAGGTCCACTCAAGCGTTTGTCAGTCACAGATTTACAATATGTGATAAAACCATGGCCTTTCAGGGGTTGGGCCATGGACATGATTGGGATGATTTATCCTCCTTCATTGGAAAAGCATAAGTTTATCTTAGTGGCTACTGATTATTTCACAAAATGGGTGGAAGGACAAGTTTATCAGGAGGTAAAACAAACCCATGTTATTGATTTCATAAAAGGAATCATATACAGGTTTGGAAGCCCTCAAACGATAACAGTGGATAATGGTTCCATATTCGAAGGGAAGCTGGTAAAGAATTTTGCTAGTAACCATGGAATTTCATTAATATATACCAGCACTTATTATGCTCAGTCAAATGGTCAAGCAGAATCAACCAACAAGATTATCAAGAGGGGGATTCAAAGAATGGTGGATCAGAACCCAGAGGTTTGGCATGAGTTGTTACTTGACACTTTGTGGGCATATAGAAATACAAAGAGGACTAGCACGGGTACTACTCCATTTGCCTTAACTTATGGACATGATGCTGTGTTGCCTATTGAGATTACTGTAAGATCTCAAAGAGTAGCATGTCAAAATAATTTGGATACAGGGTCTTATCATCAAGCCATGCACATGGAGTTAGAAGACATTGATGAAGCCAGAATAAAGGCTTTAAATCAAATCATGTTGCAAAAGGCAAGAGTAGCAAGGAGTTATAATAAGAGAGTCGCCCTTCGAAGCTTTGATGAAGGAGACCTTGTATGGAAGGTTATCCTTCCTATCAGGGATAGGATGGTAAAAAGGGATGGATTAGGAAAATGGGCGCCAACATGGGAAGGGCCTTTTCAAATCCATAGAGTGTTGAGAGGAGGAGCCTATCATTTGAGAAATCTGGATGGTTATATTCATCGAAGGAAAATCAATGGAAGGCATCTCAAAGCCTATATTCCATCTATATGGGAATCCTTTCATAAAAGATAAGCTTTCGAAAGAAGGTTTCTGAGGTTTTCGATGGGATTTAGTTATTTTTAAGCTAAAACCAAAGCGAATCCCGAATTCAAAGCATTGGTTGTATAGCGGTATGATTTCAATTGGTTTTGACATTCAGGAGTTCTTTTCTTTGAAGTTCTTATATGATTACATTTCAGCCAATGTGTCATATTAGCATTCGAAGTTATGAAAGAGTCAAGCATTGCCAACCAAATTTTCATTATATATATGGAGCAACTAAACAAAAGAAAACCCAAATGGGTTGAAACAGACCCAAGTGGGTCTGAGCAAAATAAACGCAAACAGATCCAAGGGATCTGAACAAAAAAAAACCACCCTCCGGCCTAAAAAAGCAAAAATGAAGATCATATTTGATCCTCACAGTCCCAATGGAGAATCTTTAAGAAGATCCTCTCTCCGGGGGACTTTTTGCTTCGTGAGCCGAAAGGACGGATGAGAGATCATCCCAGGTCCTAGCCAAGCAGAGACGTGAAGCCGTCTCCACGCACACCAGCTGGTTTCGAAGCTGTTCGACTTCGCTTCGAAGAGCCTGGAACTCTGTTTGGACCTCTTTTTTGAGCTCTGTAATTATGTCAACTAGCTTCGCTATTTCGGTTGCAAGGTCGACGGAAAGTGTGGGTTGATCAATATCCATGATTGAATATGTAGAGTAGGAGAGAGTGAAAGGGAGAATACTCCGTCCTATTAACGCATGGGTTTATTTATACTTAAACGAGTACAGGGAGTCCACTTCAGTGATTATGGGCATTGATGAGTGGAAATACGTAAGGCTCAGAAGACGAAGGGTCTGAGAGCGTTTGGACGGCATGCTGTTTGATAATTAATAGGTTGCAACTCACAAGGAGACGGCTGGAAAACCTCGGGAAATAAATGAGTTGGATAGATTAATTTAGACCGCGTGTGGTTGGTTTTCGAATAGCTAGCGTGTTTCAGCGTTGTCAACATTTGTTTATTATTTATTCGAGGGCTTCGAAGGAGAAGCCCAGTCAGGATAAAATAATACAAAAGTGCTTGTGAGGAAATTTTTTGTTTCTGTGATTTTCTTTATGCTTGTTACGTCCACGTTAGTATTTAGCATCAAAAGCAGAATGAAAACAGTAGCGAAAGGCTAAACTACCAGTTCATTGGTCAAAGCCAATATTGAAAGCATAAATACGAATAAGCTGTTTTCATTTCATCAACTCGGAAGGTTACAAGTGGATTACATTAAGAAACCTATCTAAGGATCCATTACATTTGCATAAAGGATTACATTGAGAAACCTATCTAGGGTCTATTAGTATCTCGAAGCTGGGTCCCTAGGGATCAAAGCTGAGTCTCTAGGGATAATCCAACTGAGATACAAAGACTAGGACCAAGCTTCATTGAGACTTGGTCCAAGTTCCTTACCAGTTATTGGTAGGGAGTTAGAGCTCCTAGCACCACAGTAGGAAGCTCATAGCTCCATAGGTAGGTAGGTGGGCTTCGAAGACCATTATTGGTTAGATTCTTTGGTCTTCGAAGCGACCGCTGGATACAGCCACATCGTGAGCACTGATGTGGCTATACCCAGAGGCCTTAGGGTTTAAGGGAAATCTCGTGAGAAATGATGTGGCTATGTTGGAAGCTTTTCTTCGAAAACAGAGGAGGCTTCATGATGGGTTTCTTTGGGGCCCTAACTGAGAAACGTGGTTTGGAAGTTGCTGAAAGAAGAAAAGCGAGGGAAGAAGACGTTTGTGAGTTTTCTTTTTTCCAAAGCCTCTATTTATACTAGTAAGTTTGAGAATATTCATTTATGGCTCTTTAAGAGACGGTAGGTGGAGCGTTGGCACAGTAATCTTTCTGAGTTATGGAAAGTGGAAAACAGTGTTTGGTTTAATGACGGGTGTACTTGCCCAGGAGAATCGAATAACTAATGAAAGAATAAAGTACAAACTGTGTAAAGTTACTGAAAAGGACTAGTTACATTACAAATGCTAGTTAGTAGTCCTCGAAGAGAACTAAAGTTGGCATCCAAAAGGGACGTATGAGCTGCTCTTCTCCTCTGTTCCTCTCGAAGGGAAGGAATAAGTCGTGCGAGCATTGACTCATCCCTTAGTGCTTCACTCTCAAGTTCTGGGAAGCCCCGTGAAACTTCAGCCCTCTCTTCCCTGACTTTCTCAATTTCTTCTCGTAACTGCTGCATCTTCTTGTCAAGCTCTGAAAGTTTATCCTTTCGAGCCTGATATAGAGACAGGCGAGAAGCGGTCTCGAGTGCTTTGGCTTCTAACTTGTTGACCTTCTTGAGGGTTGGGCCAATGCTCTCGGATAAGAAGTGATTGTGAGCAATCAATTCACTGAACTGCTTGATGTGTTCTTGGAGAGTGGAATTGATTGACATGGGAAGGCCTTGGGAGAGAAGTAAAGCTTGATGGCACACCTCAAAATGATAGGCTAAACCATGTTCGATCAGAGTAGGAAGTCCTAGTTGATTTAGAGTCTTCAGAAGACTCTTTAATATCAGAACCTCTTCCTTCGAAAGAACATGTTTAATCCTAAAGGAGGGCAAGAGAAGAGGTGGGGACGGGCTCAAGAGTTGCTGAAGGCTTTCCAAGGGATTCGAAGAGATAAGAGGAGTGGGAGTAGCTATTTTATTGCAAAATTCCTCCAATTGACTCTTAAAGAAGGATATGTCAAAAACCACTAAGGGCAAGTCAATTGGAGAAGAGAAAGATGTGGGATGGTCTCTGGGAAGAAGAGCCATGCCTGTTGCCTGCATAAGGTTTATAAGTTAAAGTTAAGTTGAATGAAAAACAGGAAATGAAAGGTATGACTAATTGTCAAGAGTACCTGATCAGAGGAAGAGGCTGAACTGGAGCCTTGGTCCTCAGCACTTCTAAGAGTATGGCTCTTCGAAGCCAAAGTAGGGTCCATCCTTAGAGGTCCCTCCCCTGAAACCGATAAGGGAGAGAAGGGGAAGTCTCTCTGGAGGATAGGAAGTGGCCCCAAAGCCTTCGAAGGAGCCAAACTGGTCAGTACCTGTGTAAAGCCAAGCTCGGTAAGGAATGACAGCAAAGTATGCATGTCAATGTCCTTTTCACCAAAATCTTCCTGTGCAGAAAGAGTTTGAACAGAGGATGCCTGCAAAATCAAATGTGAGTTGGAATGAATCCTTTCACAGTTCGAAAGGTGAGTATTCAGAAGATACCTTATGGGAGGCAACTTCTGACTTTTGGATTGAGGGCTCTATCACTTCTTGCTGAGGGCAGGGGACAAGAGCTAGGTCCAAAGCCTCAACAGGGGATTCAACTTGAGCCTACAAGGAAGTGAACGGTGAATCACGAGCACAAGAGACACATGAGAATATGTGCAGTATAAATTGGCTTACCTCTTCTGGGGAGGAAGGCTTCTTTGGAGAAACAGGCCTCTTGGGAGGAGTTGTCTTCCTCACACGGGGGAGGGTCTCCTTCACTTGTCTTGTTCCACCTGGTTCGAACTCAAGAGTCAGAATTACAGCAAAGTCCTCTTATTCCTAAGGGAATACTGAATCATAAATGAGAAAGGAATTTACCCCTGGAGGCCAGTGTCTCTGTATCACTCTCTGTTTCTTCATCACTGGAAGAAACCTAAGGGCCACGCTTCCTGGTGGTCCTTGTCTTCTTCGAAGCTGAAAGGAAGGGGATAAGGAGGTGACTCGGACAAATAATATGGGAGTTTTTAGAGGTTAATTAGAGGAAAGAAAACCAACCTGGAGGTTCAGCTGAGGGCTCGAGATAGTGCTTGGTGGGAATTACTTCTTTGGGCGGAGAAGTAATTTTTCTTCTCTTCGAGGCACTTTCTGAAGAAGAAGTAGCACCTGCAGGATGGAATGTAGTTAGGTTTGGTTTCAGCAGAAAGAAGAGATGTTCAGAAACAATTACCTCTTTTTTGTGTTACCCTCATGGATTGCCTTCTTGGTGGAGAGGAGGGAGCGATCATTGCAACGGGAGAGGCTTCGACTGGAGTCAGTTTTTGTTCAACTTCACCTCCAGCAATGTCATCGATTCCTCCAGCCAGGCCAAATTCATTGTCAGAGGAGAAAGAGGATGAGTTATTTTTTCCTCCATGCCCAAACTCGGACTTCTCAAACCCAATGTGGGCTAGAAACTGTTTGTAGGGTTTGACCCCTGAGAGGAAAGAGCAGTTGGAGTGCCACCAGGTGTCAAATGCAGGGGTGGTGCGTACCTCAGGTTCCCTGAACTCCTGGGTAATTGTTCTCCTCAATGCATTTCTAGCTTGGGCAAACCCCGTCAGGAAATGGTCAGCCAAGATAGGTGATCGTTCAGACATACAAATGTTGGCAAAGCCACAGTAAGGGGTAGGTATGCCCTGAACAAAGTTCAGTTGTCTAGCAAATTGTGCAGGGCAGTATACCTCTGCATGTGCTATGGACTTGAGGGTGTTCGACGAGGAGATGAAGATCTCTCTGCTCGTCAGAATGTTGCTCCATGCTTGGAGAGCTCGAGAAGATCTTCCCTGTCTATCCGTCAGGATATCGAACAGCCATGCTGGCCCAACAAGAGTAGGGAATGGATTGGGCCACTCCCTGTCTGAGGCAAGACCAGCAAAAAAGCAGAGGTAGTACACCAAAGTCTGTGTTGTACTGTCCTCTGGGTGAACGTAGTTGTCACCGTGAACATTGGGCACTTCGACAAGGCCAGTAAGGGATTTAGGCGCTTTGAAGGGACCCAACTCAGGAAAATAGGCAGGAAGCCATAGTTGAATAAACCATTGTGGGCCTCCCTGTGAGTGGTTCAAACCCTTCTGATAGAAGTCATACCCAGCTTTGTAGACGTGGCCCAGGAAGTAGGAGGCGAAGTCGAACTCTTCTCCTCTAGCAAGTGCCATTGCCAACGGAACGAATTCATTCATCACTCTTTTTCCAGAGTGACAGAAGATATGCTTGCAGAGTGTGTAGAGGATGTAGGCAAAAAACTCTGTCTCGGTTACTTCCCCTACCAATTTCTTTTCCCTGATGCAGAAATGGGAAAAAGCCCCGTTGGTGGCGGTCAAACGAGTAAAGCCCTCGGGAGGATGATAGTCCTGGGTAGGGTCAAATTGGGGGCCATATGGAATGAGCCCCAGCATTTGGGTGACATCCAGAACTGTGGGTGCCATCATGCCACAGTTAAAGCGAAAGAAGTTGAAGGATGGGTCCCAAAAGGCCAAAGCGGCCTGAATCAGAGAAGGATTTTGTGGGACCCCCCTTCGAAGGAGGGAAATAATTCTTTTCAAACCCACCTTCTCTAAATCATCCGACTTCGCAGCCAGCATACGAGTGGTCCATATCTTCCAATCCTTGTCCAATGTGGGCCAACAGGGGAACGATTTCTTTTGGAAGTTTTGCCAATCGAGGCTCGAACAAGCCCGAATATCGGCCTCCCCCAATCGAGGATAGTAGAGCGAAAGGCTAGTGGGGATTTCCCCTATGAGTTGAGGGCCCAAGATATAAGTACCTTCTTCGCTAGGGTTTGGAATGAAGACCCTGGCATCGAGGTAGGACTCTCCGGTCGGTCCGGGTGTTTTTCCTGACACGAACCGCCTCAGTGCAAGAGAGGGAGTAGGATGTTCTGTGACTGTGGGATTGCTGGAAGAAGCCATTGATTCCGTTTGGGTTTTGACGTTGATTGGGGAGAGAGAAGTTTCTGTTCTTGAGAGGTTCTGAGTTTGAAAAGCTTGAATACGTAGAATGCAAGGGGTGGTTTTGAATTAATTCCGCTTTTATACTCCTGCAGGTGGGCTAGGCCTGTAGTGGGCCCATACCCTGGGGTCCGCTGGGATTGGTTTTTTCTCTTTAGAAGAGTACTATTTCAACAATAAGCCCAAGCCCCAGCGTATTAGCAAAAGGGGACATTTCATTAAGCAGAATTACTAAGTTACAAAATTGAAATTTTGCGTATTTACAAGAAATTAGAGCAAAACAAGGCAAATACTAGTTCCTAAAAAAAAGGGGAGTACAAATTAGGCCTTCGAAGGGCCTGGGTGCTGAGAAGTTGCTTTTTTGATCTCAAAGTAATGAGGAAAGGACCAAGTAACAAGGCTATGAAACTTGTTCCATGCAAATTGGAGGAATTTCAACTCCATTTTCCTCATATCTTCTTTGGAGTCTGACTCCAATTTCTTCTCCAGCAGAGGCCTAAAGCGGAGCACCAGTGCTTTGACCTTCCTTCGAAGCTTAGCCTCGTTTATTGGACGCTTCACTTGCTGCCTATTGAAGCGCCTTCGAAGCTTTTTGTCTGCATGACCAGGCACCACCTTGAAGGACTCAGCAGTAAAGTTCTCAATTTGGTCGTGCAACTTCTCAATCCTTTCTTTGGCAATGGCATAGTCTTGAAGGATTTGATCGAAGCAATACGCAGCAGTATTGGCTTCGAGCCATGACCTGATCACTGGTAAAAAATCCAGGAAACAGTGAATTTGATAAGAAACCGCGGAGGGGATGGAGCATAGCACCAGTGTTTCACAAGCCCATTTGAAATTAGTAAGTGGGACTTGTTCTTCCAGGTTGTGTATATCCAGGAAGGAGAAGGCTGCAAGGAGCTGCAAGGCTTTGCTCTTGTCAGCAGGGTAGATGGAATAACCATATTGCCATTGGAAATGAGGGGTGTTGATGGCAAGGTTGTTCACTTCGTTGAGCCAATCAGGCTCTTCAGGAAGGGGAACCAACTTATTGGTCTCTTCGAAGTCAGCTGGGAAGTATGGGGTTTGCACCTCTGTGAGCCAGAGGGTTCTTTGGGCTTGGGCCATGCGTTTAAAGTCGCAATAAGGGGCAGGCCCAAGATAGTTTTCCTCCTGTTTTAGGAAAGGAGAAAACTTGAGAGAGGAGTAGATGGATTCGAGCATGCCCATGTGAACGGTATCATTACCGCTCAAAGGCAGGAATTGACTCGCAAAAAGGGTTCGAAAGTGATGGAATCTGTTAGGTGTGGGGTCAGGTTGGTCAAACTTGACTAGAATGGTGCCAGTACTGGTATTGGAGGAATTTTCTTCCCAGGAGCCCCAGGTGGACCCATCACATGAGTTCGAACGGGTCAAAGAGGAATCCCAACCCGTGGGAGATGTTTGGGGGTATGGAATGTTCGATCAGAAACAATTTTGCCTGCCAACATTCGAGGAGAATTTGGAGGAGACATTTGGGGAGAGTAAGATTGAGGATCAAGGTTATCTAGGATGAGATTGATTTCTGGAAGGGAGTCCATAAACGTGAGACTTCTTAGCAAAGAAGGCTCAAATTCGAAGGGGTTTATGAGGGGTAATGTGATTCGTTAAACCCTATCATTAACTGCCATTTATAGGAAAATTATTGTAGCTATCTTTGGGAAGCTCAATGGACGTGCATGGGAATGAAATCCTGTCATGCTTCGTGCGTCCGAATTTGAAGGGACATGGGCAGAGAACGTGTGCCATTAACATTTATTTAGCATAAATAAAATGTTAATGCGGGGGGTGTGTTTACATCCTAAAAAGTGCCGCCCAATGAAAAAATTCCACATAGCACCGAATGGCACGGTGACCATACGGAACCTGTCCCAGTCGAGTACCAATCACAGAGGATTGCGGTAATTAAGGGAGACACTGTTTTGATGACAAACGGTGTCGTTTTAGAATTAATCGGTGTCGTTTGAGTAATAATTAAACGGTGGTTTAGGAAGTTGTTGGATTTAACCGTTGATTAAAACCTTACGATCATCTAACGCCGTCCTCACTGCCCTGTTTTATGACTGAAATCAGATGCGATTGCAGGGAATCATTTGGGAAGCCAAACGTGTTGCCTTAATTCACGTTGCTTGAAAATAGGGATCACGATCCAGGAAGTGGCCATGAACACCACGATCGAAGCAAGCAGGGGAAGAAGGAATTTTGGAAATATCAGCGTAACCGTTCGAAGGCCCCCTCAACCGTTTCATGTGGCCAAACGTGGGTATCAATCGAAGACGTGGAGATCAAAGGCAGGCCCAGTGTCTATAAATAAAGAAGTGAAGTGAAGAGAGAAGCCCCCAAAAAAAATTCATATCATCTGACAACTCATACAAAATGATTGCTCAAAGATCTATCTTAGATTAGTTTAGTTTAAAGTAGGATCTTTTTGTAAGTTGAAGGCTTATTTGCATGTAAGATTGCTTTCGATTAAATTCAAGTTTTCTTATTTTCTTGTAAGTTCTTTTCTTTCCAAAGAATAGTCGTTTGTAAGTCCACTTTTGATTAAATTCAGTGTGCTTATTTTATTGTATTATTCTTAGAAGAATCTTAAGAGTGTTTGCATACAAACTTACCTTTGATTAAATTCAGGTCTATTTGTGTTCAATCATATTTTCTGGTTCGAAGCGCGTCAATCTTTTATTTGGTTGATACCTTAAGGAAAAATCCTCTTAGTTGAGGTAATCGAACGGATAACACAATTGCCTGATTGAGATTAGCTGTTTCAAATCAATTTGAAAAGAGTAATTTCATCTGTGAAATTATTTCTTTTCTGGCACGCCTGCACACAATCATTTGCCATTTGATTGAGCTAATTCAGCCTAAACAGTCATCGCTCACGGTACTATGTTGCCCTGGTGACTCAAACGCCAGGTACCGAAGACGAAGCAGAAGTGTCGTACGATTCGATCGAGTTCGATCCTAATGAGGAAGGAGCTGAAAACATTGGTTTCCATAAGCATAGTCGCTCTGATTAATTTAAGTCAACCTTATTTTGGGAAGCTTCTAAGTTTATTTGGAAATTGTAATATTTTGATTTATTCGAAATGATTGTAAAATAATGACATTTGCTTTTGAAATGGTGATGTAGTAAATCTATGAATTCCTTTTGTGAAAATAATCTTTTAAATATTTTTTTTATGTCTCCGAATTTTTGGGGCGTTACACGATGAGCTCGGCTCGAGTCGGCTCGCGAGCCGAGTATATATATATATATTGATTTGGGGGTATATATACTTAAAAAGTGAAAGTTGGATTTTAAAAAATGAATGTGGAACCTTTAAACGAGCTCGAGCTCGAGCCGAGCTGACTCGTTCATATACTATCGAGCTTAGACGAGCCGAGCTCGAGCTGTGCTAATGATTATCGAGCTGAGCTCGAGCCCATATTTTCAAGCTCGATTCGAGCTCGAGCCAAGCTCGAGCCTCCCTATAAATGACTGAGCCGAGCTCGAACATGCTGAGGCTCGGCTCAACTCGGCTCGTTTGCAGCCCTATTTTCAATCATTACTCATATTTCTCTCTTTATGCTTCAATCATTATATGGATTACTAATCGCCCCCCGTGTCAAACCCCCCCGACACGGGTCCACTCCTATTACGAAAATACCCCCGCTTGGGCCAAAAAATATCCGAACCTATTTTATGTTATTTTTTCTTTATTTAATTAATATTGTACTAATGTTTATACGTTGTATCTTTTTTCTTTTTTATTTATTTAAAAATATTTTAATATTCCAATTTTTAATCCAACTAATCGGTGGAAAGATCTGGTTTTTTTTTATCATTTTATCTTCAATAGTCATAATGAATTTTTGAACTCGTAGAATCAAATATCTCTAAGGGCTAATCAACGAAAGGCCTATAGTCAAAATTTATTTATGGCTATTTATGATAAAATGATCAGAAAGCTAAAATCTTTCCACTGGTTCTAATGGATTGAAATTTGAAACACTTAATTTTTTTAACATTTTTAGACCGTTTAAATTTTTAAATAAAAATATAGTTAAAAATTTAAGTATTCCAAATTTCAATCCGTTTGAACCAATCGAAAGATTTTAGCTTTT
>BPLS01020036.1:0-18090 GCA_019656275.1 Rhododendron kiyosumense | reverse complement strand
GAATTGGGCGGACGGATCGCCGTTGATTGAATTGGAATTGGGCGGACGGATCGCCGTTGATTGAATTGGAATTGGGCGGACGGATCGCCGTTGATTGATTTGGAATTGGGCGGACGGATCGCCGTTGATTGAATTGGAATTGCGCGGACGGATCGCCGTTGATTGATTTGGAATTGGGCGGACGGATCGCCGTTGATTGAATTGGGCGGACGGATCGCCGTTGATTGATTTGGGCAGAATTCTGCTCGAGAATAGTCCACCAGGGGTACAAATAAGCATCTGGTCCATCCGGGGCTTCCATTGGAGAAGGAAAAGCTTGGCCCATGGCATTTGGGCCCACGGCCCAATAAAATGTGGCGTACGGTGATCATAACCTGGCGTACGCCAGGAATCTTTCTGGCCTGGCCCAGATCCGAGCCCAGACCCGGCCCAGCTTGGTCCCCATGACGTATAAACTTCCAGGACATGCACGGAACCGCCATTCAGCGGTTTTTGAAGTCCAAAACTCTCAAAACTCTTCGCAAATCCCTTCCCACTCTCAAACTCCTTCACATACCCCTCAATCTTGCTCACCCATGGCGGAACCAGGCGGAGGCGGCGGTAATGGCGGCAATGGCGACAACGGAGAGGGAGAAGGCCGGGGAGAGGGTGAAATCGCGAAGTTAGGGCCTCAAATCGACGATCAGACGACGGAGAGGGCCTCGTCGAGTACCGGTGTAGCGGACAGGGGCATCGGAGACGGCGGTGGCGGCCATGCAGCAGAGGTGGCCGACGGCGACAGGCGGCGTACGGCGGGGTCGACCGACCGTACGCCAGCTATGGCTGAGACAGGGGGTCAAATGGTGCGGCGGCTGGACTCCCGGAGTGGGGTAGAAGGCCTGGTCGTCACGGGCTTGGGTCCAGTTGGGGCCGGCAGCGGCGGCAGTGATGTTGTTGAGGGTGGTGGTCGGCCGGAGACGCCGAGGAGAGATCCGGCGAGGGGCAAGGGCGTTGTGAGCGAGGAGGAGGTTCTCATTGGGGCAACCACAGGGCCAGCAGAGTTCAGACCAGAGGCGGGGTCTTCGGCGCACATTCCCATTACGCGCGGAGACTTCGCGGAGTTCGTGACGGAGGAGGTGCTTGACCGGTTGTTGAGAGAGAACCCGATAGTAGTGGAGGCGGTGATGTCAGCCCGGGAGGAGAGGTTGAGACAGATTGAGCAGGCCCGGGACGAGGAGCGCCTGCGGGTGGAGGCCGAGAGGGCCAAGGCTGCGGAGGAGGCCTTTGTAGAGGAGACGGAGGTGGCCGAGCAGGCCCAGGAGGAGGGGGGCTTGGCTAATGAGCGGGCAGTGGAGCGGGCAGAGGCACTTTGGGCCGCAGGCCGGGCGGCTTTTGACGCTGGGACCTATGCTCCTCCAGAGCCCCACTTGTTCATACCCTCCGGGTTCGAGAGCTACGTTCCCCGCCGCGATGATTACGATGTAGAGCTCGTGCTGAGAGACCCTGAGTGGCACTTGTCAGTGGACTGGGCGCAGGTATTTCTTTGAACTTGCTTTTGATTTAAGTCCTTCATTAATCATAACTGTACATAGCTTGCTTTTGCACGAACCTTGGTAGAATAGTGATGCCTGTATGCCTGATAGCTTGACTTGACTTGATAGATAGAAACTCGACCAGAGAGAACTTGAACTTCGACTGTAGACTTGCTAGAGAATTGATGAGAACCATGTGATAACGGACTTGAATCGACTGTAGGTTGCCTCGACTTGTTAATGTTGGAACTTGAATTCGACTAATAGAATGCTTATGCCTTTGATTCGACTGAATAATTGCTTCCTTTGGAGAGAGAATCGACTGTGAAAGAATACCTTATGCATATAAAATACCGTGCTTTTGAAATAAATTGCTTCGACCCCACAGTGATGTAGACCCTGAATCGACCCTTGAATGCAACTTTTGATCCTGGCTTGACTGTTTAGACTTGTGATTTTCCTTGATTTGACTGCTTGCTGTAGTATGCTGATGAACTTTTGCCCATTTTGCTCTTTGTGGTGTGCAGAGGACGAGAGGCAGCACGAGAGGGCACGGCGGTCCTGCTAGCTCCCTCGAGTTGTACCAAGGGCTGCCCGAGCGGGTTAGGGCCTTGGTGGACGCCGCTGGGTTCAGGCCGTTCATCCTTACGCAGACGGCTACACTTAGCGACCACGCCCTGCTCACGGCGCTGGCTGAGAGGTGGTGGGATGCCTCCAACACCTTCCACCTTCCAATCGGGGAGATGACTCTGACTCCGGCGGACTTTGCTGCTTTGACGGGCCTGAGGGTAGGAGGGGATCCGATCCCTTTTGACACGGGGATTCATAAGGATCCGGCGGCGTTGCGGTGGTTCTTGGGCTTCGAGCCGGCGGGTATCTCAGAGACGTACGCCCATGATCAATTCCACTGGCATCTGACGGGTAGGGTTCCGAGCTCGGAGCAGGAGGAGGAGCAGATGGCGAGGGCCTACTTGTTGTACTTGTTCGGGGCTTCACTGTACCCCAACAAGCGGTCCACGGTGCACGCGGCCTACTTGCCAGCCTTGTTTGACCTGCGTAGAGCGGCTAGGTACGATTGGGGAGGTGCAGCTCTGGGGACGTGCTACAGCTTCATGGGGGAGTTCTCTCGGCGGAAGAAGGCGATCGCCGGCTACTGGAGGGTGTGGGAGGTAAGAAACCAACTCATGAACCTTTACCTTTTAAGTAATTTCCTTTCCCTTGAATTGTAACTGCTATACTGATGCTTTGACTGTTTGAACTTGCAGCTATGGGCCTACGAGGTGCTGAAAATGTACCCTCCGGAGAATACATGCCCGAACTTGAAGATGCTCCCCCGTGCTCTGATATGGGGGCCTCAGTACAGGGGCAAGAAGGCGGCGAGGGGTAGCCTCCAGGCATTCCGAGCGTACCTTGACGAGCTGTCGGGCACCCAGGTAAGACTTGAACTTCCTACTGCCTACTATCACCCTTGAATTGCTTTAATGCTGTCGCTGACCGACTGCTTGTTGTTTGTCCGCTGAATACTTACAGGTGGAGTGGGATCCTTGGAGGTCCGCGGAGGCTGAGCCGGAGTACCTTTTTCGGAGCAGAGAGGTGGCTGCGAGCCGCGTGCTGCTGGAGTCGATCTTTGGATGGCAGTGGTACCTGGGGGACAGGGTGACACGACAGTCACTCGAGGCTTCGGAGTTCGTTGTGCCTGGTCCACTTCCTCCTCGTGCTTCACACACAGACCAGTACACGCTGGCTGAGCTGCAACGCTTCACCGTCCCGGCGGGTCTCATGGCTTTCTTGCGGCCCGAGCGCGATTACGCTGTCTATCGGAAGCAGTACTTGGCGGGGCCACTTGGGGTGGTCGAGCACGGAGCTGTGGAGGCTGAGGCTAGAGCAGCTGGGGAGGAAAGGCGCGGACAAGGTGGCAGGACTGCCCGTCCGAGGGAGAGGAGTGAGCCTGCTAGGGCGACGGGCCTTCCTCAGCTTTCTTGGACACTGGCTGTGCGGGACGCTCAGGGAGAGGAGGCCACTCTGCAGTTTGAGCCGGCTAGGAGAGAGCCCGATGAGATCACAGGACCGGTACGATACTTAGCATTCCCTGTACTTCCCCTACTTTGATTTGCACATGTATGCTTGCTTTGAAAACTGACTTGATTGCTTATTGAAAACAGGCTCCCATGACGTGGGTACGAGAGGCAGTGCGCCTGATGAAGGCCATGGAGAAGGAGTTCCACAGGATTGCCAGCGGTGCTCAGTTGCGGCTGCACTATCCACCTCCAGCTCCAGCTCCTACTGTGCGGCCTCAGGTATGACCTTGAAACTTTGATAGAACAATGTCCTGCTTTCACATTTCAAAGGATATATGCAATGTATAGACAAATATTAACAAGTTAAATGCAATGCAGGGGCAAACTAGGGCGGCTCCTAGAAGGAAGAGCGTGAGGCTACCTCCTCAGAAGAAGATAGCACCAAGCTCTTCCCGGTCAGCAGCGAGTACTCAGAGGGGAGTACAGATTGCGCCTGCCAGCGAGGATCTCCCGTTCCGACGAGAGCTGAGGAAGAGGCCCGCGGAGAAGAGGCCTGCTGAGGGGCCTTCGCAAAAGAGAAGGAGGGAGGAGGAAGAAGAAGAGGAGGAAGAAGAGGAAGGTGTGTCCCTCAGCAGTGATTCTGACTCCGCTGAAGACCCTCGGTTCCAGATAGACCTGCGCGAGCTGGCAGAGAGCGAGGAGGACGACGACGAGGACCTTTTTGACGACTGAGGGCTATCACAGAGCCTTAGTCTATTTTGCTGTTTCGCTTTTTGACTTTGATACATTAGACATGCTGGAATTATGGATATGAGGCCTGCGTGCCTGTTGACTTTCGGGCGAGTGTGCCCTGATACTTTCGCTTGGGCCGGTGTGCCGCTTTGCTACATTCCCATCTTTTTGCTTTTTAGGGCTTTGACGTAGTAGTAATAATATTTGCACTTCCTGCTCGTTGACTTCTTTGATTATTTGATTTTGTGCTTTAAAGAAGCGAACGAACCGTCCCCTAACATCTAACATGCATTGATGATGATTCTGAATCGACACAGACACTCGCACATGCGCACAAAAGGCGTAGCTCGAATAAAAATGGATAGAAATGCCCTAGGATACAAGATATATCCCAGACACGCGGAGGATACGGGAAGATAGGCGTTAATAGACCAAAATCCGCATTTCTCCGGAACGGAAGGAACTGACACTTTTGAGAGACTTCATAGACGTACAATGACTCGTACGAACCGCCAAAATTGATAAAAATACCCCGGCATACGGCAAATACCGAAAAAAAAGCTAAAAATGTCACGAAAACGGACATAAGACGCGAAAGATGACTCGATATGGTCCCAGACTGAAACCGACACCCCCGCGCAGTCACACAAGTCCTATGTGACATGTACGGTATAACAAAACTTGGCAAAACCCTCTGAAACGAAATTCGACCTTTCGTATCCTTGATTTGAGCTTGAAACGAGCCTCCGGGGGTCCAAAATCTTCGATGGGCGCGGCTTTTGAGCACCGATACTCCGCCGCAGTCTCAAATGGTGTTTAAGACTTGGGGGAACCAAGAAATGGCCAAAACAAGCCCTGGAACCAAAAACGAACATGCGAGGGCAGTAGCTGCTGGAATCTGATCTCTGGTCTACCAACCTGGCGTACGCCAAGGATATTTCTCCGTACGCCAACCACGAAGAAACCATGTGTACGCCAATTACAAGGTGGCGTACGCCAAACTCCTGAGAGTCAGATCCACTTGACCGACTGACTGTCCTTTTTCAGGGGGAGCTTGTTTTTACTCGCACACGGTTTTCCCACGGTTTCTGAAGGCTCAGGGGAGGCAGAGTACTTTGATAGGATGCTCTCTTGGAGGCTAGTTGATTGGCCCTATGCTCCATGTGATTTACAACGGTAAGTTGAAGGCCTATAAAGCTGGGGTGCCCTCTTCATGGCATTCACAGCATCAATCACCCCCCTCTTCCTCCAGTATATGCTCAGCTTTGCTCATGGATAACCCTCTCCCAACACTGATCAGGCCCTGGCTAGTGTCCTTTTTGAGCGTTGATTGGCTCAATTTTCAATATCACGGGCTTTCTTCGTTTCGCTTTCTTCGACATGTGCCTATCCGACCGGCGCTGCTGTGGGCCGCCCTGAGATTCTGGGACCCGGATGTTCATGTCTTCCGCTTTGGTGACGATGAGATGTGCCCGACCGTGGAGGAATTCCAGGCGTACCTCCGCACTTACGCGTCCTCGACACTCGTCGTTCCTCCCTATCAAGAGAGCATGCCAAAGCTATTGGCTAATTCGCTTGGTATCCCCCGGGGTCTGGCGAACACAATCCTGGAAGGTGGTCAGGTGAACATTATTCGGCTGGTCGAGATGTACAGCCCGGCTGTCGACTTGGATAGCCCGAGCAGCGAGGAAATTCAAGCGCGCCGGCGCTTTGCTCTGGTCATTTGTCTGCTCGCGGCCTACTTGCTTGTTCCGGCCGACGGGCGGGTCAGTCCCTTACTTGTCAACGTAGCTGCTCAGATGGGGGCACGCAGAAACGTGATCCCTTTGGTTCTGGCGGAGACCCTCTTGGGTTTGGATTTGGTGAGCACAGGTCAGTGGGCTGTGTTCAGCGGGAGCCCGCTTTTGCTTCAGGTAAACTCACTCAGCTCACCTTTTTCTGGTTTTTCGCACATTCTCGTTTTATCTCGACACTCGGCTTAGGCTACTTCCTAGCTTCTTACTTGTCTTTTCGCTCGGGCTTTATCTGCCTTCTTACTTGTTTTGTCACTCATGCAGCTGTGGCTATCGGACAAGCTGAGCTTACTGCATCCACCGGCGGCGGGCTGGAACCTGTTTCCGAAGCGGGTTCATCAGAGGGAGATGCGGTACCCTGACTTGGATGTGGAGGGCTGGTACGAATTCATGCAGGAGATGCAGCCCGATGAAATTGCTTGGAGGCGTCCTTGGCTGGACCTCCCAGACATGGCCATCCATTCCGACGGCTTTGATAGGATGGTTATTGCGGGGTTGGCCAGCTTCACGTTCTACATCCCCGGGCGGATCCCTCGCCAACTGGGCGCTTCGCAGGAGAATGTCCAAATCAGCATCGGGGGCTTCCGTCTTCCCAACTTCAATGCTCAGACGCTGGGCGGTTATCAGAGGCGCTGGGGCCTGAGGATTCTCCAGGCGGAGATGCCAGATTTCGACCCTCGACTGAAGAATCGCTATAAACGGTGGCTGAGAACAGATGTGCACGCAAGAGCAAATATTGACTGACTCCAAACCACTTTGCTGTATTTAGAATAAACTGTGAGCCGTTAGGCTTCTCAAGCATTTCGTTCTGTTTTTCATGCTTCATTTCTTTTAAGGCTTTTATGCTCTGCTTGTGTATTAGACGTGGTAATTTTGCAAAATAAAGTTGAAAGATGATGGGTTTTCCCCTTTTGAACTTTTCAATGCAGCTCCAGCTCGCCTTTTGAACTTTGAACTATCCCGGCCTTGGTAGAGGAACCCAAAATGTCAGACCATGGATAAGCTTGATAGGATGTGACCGGGTCTCATTGAGAGACTGCCTACGTATCCCTTGGCAGGGAATCAGGTCAGAACGTAGTTCAGGCCAAGGTTCGCTCGTGTATTTTGCCTCTCCTTTTACGCTCTAACTTTTGCCTAGAACCGCCTTAACAGGTTTCGGTCTAGCGAGCTTTTGATTTTGCCTATTTATTTTTGCCTAGACCGCCCCCTTGGGTTTCCGGTCTAGCAGGCTGCTCTAATTTTTGCTTGGAATCGCCCACCCTTGTGGTTTTCGATCCAACGAGCATCTCTCAGGGATAGTAACGCTTGAGCTGATCCAGGTTGACCAAGGTACTGAACTCGTTGCCGTCGAGGTCGATGAGCCTAGCAGCACCCCCAGATAGGATGGTCTTGATGATGCACGGACCAGAGCGCTTCGGCCTGAATTTCCCACGGGGATCGAATACTGGAGCCCGGATCTCCTTAGTAACCATGTCGCCTTCGACCAAACCCCTCGACTTAACTTTCTTGTTGAACGCACGGGCGATTCGACGCTGATACCCCTGAACATGATACAGTGCCCGGAGCCTTCTCTCGTCGAACAACATCAGCTCGACAAATCTGCCACTCAGCCATTCAGCTTCCTCGAGACCACTTTCAGCCATGATCCTTAGAAACGGAATTTCGAGCTCAACGGGGAGAACTGCCTCCATTCCATAAACCAAGGAAAACAGAGTTGCGCCTGTGGAAGTGCGGATCGAAGTACGGTACCCCCAGAGGGCCAACGGTAACAACTCATGCCAATCCCTTGCAGACTCAGCGGTCTTCTTGATGATCATCTCGACATTCTTATTCGCTGCTTCGACCGCTCCGTTTGTTTGGGGACGATAGGTCGTGGAATGGTGGATTTTGATCTTGAATTCTTCGAAGAGTTCCAGGACCCTACCTTTGAAGTGACTCCCATTATCTGAAACGAAAGCCTGAGGCACACCGTACCGGTAGATGATGTTCTTCCGAATGAACTGTGCGACTTGAACGGTTGTCAGGGTCTTGTAAGACTCGGCCTCAACCCACTTGGTGAAGTAGTCGATGGCTACCAATATGAACTTGTGGCCGTTTGAAGCAGAGGGCCTGATCATCCCGATGACATCGATTCCCCATACTGAGAAAGGCCAAGGCGAGGTCATGCCGTATAACTCGGATGGAGGAACATGCTGCAAGTTCGCGTGAATCTGACACTTGTAACAGCGCCGCACGTAGTCAATGCACTGCGATTCCATTGTGGACCAATAGTACCCTTGCCTGAGGATTTTCCTTGCGAGCATGACGCCGCTCATGTGAGGACCGCAGACTCCTTCGTGAATCTCCTCCATTATCCTCGTAGCTTCAGAGCCATTCACACACAGCTTGTGCATCCCGCAGTGAGACCTTCGATACAGCTTCCCCCCACAGATGATGTACTGGGCGGCCAAACGCTGCAAAGCGATTCGATCCTTCCTGGTAGCCCCAGCGGGAAACTCTCCACGCTCCACAAAGTTCCAGATGTCATGGTACCAGGGTAGGCCATCATTGACATCATCGATGGCG
The DNA here is from genome assembly GCA_019656275.1 of Rhododendron kiyosumense. Taxonomy (NCBI): domain Eukaryota; kingdom Viridiplantae; phylum Streptophyta; class Magnoliopsida; order Ericales; family Ericaceae; genus Rhododendron; species Rhododendron kiyosumense. The sequence continues at coordinate 9,471 of BPLS01020036.1, read as the reverse complement.
TTGACGTATTCATAAGCGGGTAGGTCCCTCTGCTCAATCACAATTGGTCGCATCTTGACCCCTATTGGAAGTTCGATCATCGAAGCCAAAGTCGCCAAGGCGTCGGCGAACTGATTCCTCAAACGGGGAACATGGGTGAAAGTCACCCTATTGAAGCGAGGAATCAATTCCTCCAAGTCTTGATGATAAGGCTTCAGCTTTTCCTCACGGACCTTCCACTCTCCGTTAGCTTGGGAAACCACCAAGTTTGAGTCTCCGATAACTTCGAGCTTCTCGACTCCGAGTGCGATTGCTGCTTCCATTCCAACGATGCAGGCCTCGTACTCGGCTTGATTGTTAGTGACATCGAAATTCAGCTTGAAAGCGAGCGGAATATGAGCACCAGCGGGCGTGATCAGCAACACCCCAATTCCAAATCCCTTCTGGTTGGCAGCCCCATCGAAATAAAGCGTCCATACTTCCTCAACCACGGCTAGCACGTCCTCGTCCGGGAAAGTGAAATCCACATCCTCGGGTCCTTCCACCGGATGATCAGCCAAAAATTCTGCCACAGCACGGCCCTTTACTGACTTCCTTGTAACGTATTGGAGATCGAATTCAGCTAATAGAAGCAACCAACGTGCTAGCTTATGGGTGAGCGCCGGCTTCTCGAATAGATACTTGATAGGATCCATCCGAGAGATCAACTTCACCGAATAGGCTAGCATGTAGTGTCTAAGTCTCTTGGTGACCCAGACTAGTGCCCAACATGTCTTCTCCAGAGAGGTATACTGCTCCTCGCTTTCAGACATCTTCTTGCTCAGGTAATAGATGGCTCTTTCGGCTCCGTTCTCTCCTTCCTGCGCTAGCAAACAACCCATAGCAGTCGGAGTTACAGACAAGTATAGAATCAATGGTCGACCCGGAGTAGGCGGCATCAGTACTGGCGGATTCTGCAAGTATGCCTTGATCGACTCGAAAGCGGCTTGACACCTCTCTGTCCATTCAAACGGAACGTCCCTTTTGAGTAATCGAAACAGCGGCTCACAAGTTAGAGTCAGCTTGGCGATGAACCTGCTGATAAACTGCACTTTTCCCAGAAAAACTTCGAACTCCCTTTTCAGTCTGCGGAGGCTCCATTTCGAGAATTGCTTTGATCTTGGACGGATCCACCTCGATTCCTCTCCTGGTGATCAGAAACCCCAACATTTTGCCTGCTGTGACCCCAAATGTACACTTCTGTGGGTTGAGACACACATTGTATTTGCGGAGCCTTTCGAGAAACTGCCTGAGCGAGGGAATATAGTCGTCCTCCTCCTTGGCCTTCACAATCATGTCATCGACGTATACCTCGACTGTCTTGTGGATGAAGTCGTGAAGCAAGGTCGTTTGAGCCCTTTGATAAGTGGGACCGGCGTTCTTCAAACCAAACGGCATCTTGATATAGCAGTAAGTTCCCCATTCAGTGATGAACGTAGTTTTCTCCTGGTCCTCTGGAGCCATGAGAATCTGATTGTACCCTGCGAAACCATCGACGAACGAAAGCAAAGCATGCCCCGCCGTGTTGTCCACAAACACATCAATGTGAGGCAAGGGAAAACTGTCTTTGGGGCTTGCTTTGTTCAAGTCCCTGAAGTCGACACAGACCCTGATCCTTCCGTTCTTTTTGGGCACGGGCACGATGTTAGCAATCCATTGGGGATACTCAGCCACTCTCAGGAATCCTGCGTCGATTTGCTTGGTGACCTCCTCCTTGATCTTCTGAACCCAATCCGGCCTCATTCTGCGAAGCTTCTGTTTGACGGGGACAGCCCCTGGTAGCAAAGGAATTCTGTGTTGGACAATTTCGGGGTCGATACCGGGCATGTCTGCGTGAGACCAGGCAAAAACCACGGCGAAATCTTTGAGAGCTTCGATTGTGGCTGCATGGTTTTTCGGAGACAAGGTGGCACCAATTTGCATCATGCGGGGATCATCCTCATCTTTCAGATTTATTGAAATTACTTTGTCTTTTAGAGGCTGAGCATGCCTTTCGTCTTCCCTTTCGATGAGGGAACGCAACTCGGCCGGGATGTTCCCGTCAAAGTCGATTCCTTCATCGTCGGGGTCGACACAGTTTATATAGAGATCAGCAAAATAGTCGGAAGCAGGATCATGCATTTCATAAAACCCAGAGGGGTTGCCAAGTACAGTCGACTCAAACTCGAAGTAAAAGCTATGACGTGGAGGGCCGAGAGGCACAAACTCCGACTCTGAGCTAGACTTAGACTCGACAGACTCCGTGTCAGATTCAGATACATCGTCAATGCATGTTAGACGGGGAGTAAAAATGCAGTTATTAAGACTACCCTTTGCTTCGACGATGAGGGAGGTTGGATCGTTGAGAAGATCTGGAGAGTCGGGCCCAAGCATCAGCACTTCAGCCTCGTCTTCCTTGCCAACCAAACCCACTTGGGAGAACAGCACTTCCAGATCCCCTTGATCAAGAGCAACCAACCAGTCAGCCCTTTCCTTGATTGCGACCAACTGCCTTTTGAAACCCTTCGCAGCTATCTCCTCTTTTGCTATTTCCTCTTCGTCATCAGACCAAGTGTCGGCGGCGAAGATCTCAAAGCCCGGTAGCCAAGTCCTGGTCACTTGATCCCAAAATGGTTCAGCCTGCCCCAGATAAGCAACGCCTCCTCCTTCACGGACGAAGTAGCTGTCGGGGTTACCATAAAGGGTCCGAGGTTTTCCCGTGTCTTTCCCCAGTTTGGCCTTCTTGGTAGGGGGAGTGTATCCCAGGCCAAAACGGCCTTCGGCAAAGGGAAAGACAGGGAACTCAGCGATCCCTTGCTGGTTGATCCCGAGCCCTAAGCCAGGCATGAATGACATCCTCCTCATGATTTCGAGGGCAGCAGAGCTGATGATGAAGTCGTCATCCATGACAATAGCTAGGACTGAGCCGGAGGTGTCAAAAGCAAACCCTCCAAAATCCGAGTCTTCCTCCCCGTGCATGATCCCTAGAACAGGGGTCCCATCATCCTTGAGCGGGCGGATTCCAGAGTCTCCGCAGATAGTTAAGGTTCCGGTCGGAAGCCCCAGCATGACTTTCTGATGGAGAGTTGAGGGCACAGCCATGATGTCCGCTCTATGAAGCCACGGCCTTCCCAAAAGCAAGTTGAAAGTGGCAGGGATGTCAACTACATGGAACTCTACGTCCATTTCAAAGCCCTCGGCATCAAGCTTCAGCATGAGAGTCCCCTCGACTACGCGGTGCGTGTTGTCATAAGCCTTGACTGCTAGATTGGAAGGCGTAAGATCAGCCTTGGTGAGCCCCAAACGGTAAGCAACCCTCATCGGGCAGACGTTGATCGCAGACCCATTGTCGATTAGCACAGTTGGCACCCAATGTCCTCTGCACTTGATAGTGATGTGCAGCGGGCGGTTGTGAGCAGTTCCGTCAACAGGTAGATCCTTTTCGGTGAAAGTGACGGAATGCTTGGAGAGCAGCGGTAAAACTAGGGCAACCATGGCCTCGGGGGTAATGTCGGTTGGCACAGTAAGACGGGGTAGTGCTGAAGACAGCCTTTCTCGATGCTCCTTTGACGACGAAATCAAACCCCAGACAGAGACGGCAGCAGGGATCCTTTCCAGCTGTTTCAGAATGGCGTTCTCTTCGGGTACTCCGCTAGGAATGGCCGGAGCGCTCTTTTGAGCAGAGGGAACGGTGAGTCTTTGATCATTGCCGGGATTGGACGAGCTCCCCCCCGAAAGATTGGGCGGTTGGAAGACTCGACCGCTCCTAGTGACGTTAGCAACCTCCCACCAAGGCGATGTGTCCACGAAGTCCCAGAAATCAGCAGGCACTTCCTCTAGCTTGCCCTTCCCTTTGTCGATTGACGCAACCTGATCCGAAGCCGTAACCCATTCCAGATCGCTCATGACTTGTGTCTCCCAAAAGGCCGGGTCCTGCGCGGCAGCCTCCTCAAAAGGCGTGCCCGGATTAGTGACGAACGGTACATCCCAAAAGCCTGAGTCTACCAAAGCAGTGTTGACAGTCCAGATCTCCTCTCCCACTTGCATGTCGATCACTCTGTCGTCTTTTCACAAGTCAGCTAAGAGGGGGTTCGCATTCAGGTCGACGATCTCATCAACATTCCACAGATCATCGGGCGGCGCGTTGAGAGTCATGATTGAGCAGTCCTCACTTGGAGCCACCAAGGGACGTGGCTGATCCACAGGGACGATGTTGAAAGTTGGCCCCACCACAAGGTCATACTCATGCACGGCGTCCGAGAGCCTGTCAATCAAAGGTAGGAAAGCTCCTAGCCGACGGGGCTCATCAGAAGCACTCTCCTTTTCGACGTAGAAGTCCAAGTATTGCTCATCCATGTCATCGCTAGCGTTGACTTCTCCCATGCCTTGGAGCTCGACGGGTTGCACAACATCAGGCTCCACAGCCCACACATATTCCTTGTCCTCCACCTCAGGCAAGACTGGCTCCGGTTGGTAGAAAAGCATGAACAGTGACAGGCCATCCAGCGGGTCGGCTCGCGCTGCAATCCATTCCTCCTCCCACTGGTCTAGCTGTGCTTGATCGACCATGGGATCCTGAGGGAAACCCAAATGATACTGCTCCTCCCAGTCGTGAGCTAGTTCTTCCCATTCCCTTGCTTTGTCTTCTAAGTTCCAATTGACGGCTAGCATATTGATACTGACATCCTCCGGGAAGGCCACGACAGGTTTGGGACGGAAGGCTGGGGCTATATGGTCGGTGGGGTTGAATATGGTGGAGCTAGGTTGGATTATGGTGGAGGTAAGGTCGATTTGGTTGACTTGAGGGTGGCCGCCGTGCTGCAGCATGGAGTTGGTAATGACATTGGGTTTAGGAGGGGTAGGGATGGTTCCGCTATCTACCAAGTCTTATATCGCATGACGAAGGCGATAGCAAGAGTCGGTGTAGTGACCAGGCATCTGGTGGTAGGCACAGAAAGCGTTTGAGTTGTGGCTGGGGGATAGATTTTGGGGTAATGGAGTCGGGTCCAACGGTTTGAGGTGACCGGATTTGGTCAACCTTTCTAGCACTTGGGAGAGTGGAGCCTCAAACTTGGTGAAGTTCCGGGGTTGGTTGCAGTTTCGGGGTTTTGGAGGAGCTTGGACTTGGTTGATATCGGCGATGTGGTGGGAATCTTGGGCGGTGCTGTTCCCGACAGATGCGGCATTGGCGTAGTTGCTGTTACCGAACAGAGCAGCGCTGCTCCCTGTGTAAGCACGGGTTTTGGCCTTGGATCCCGATGAGGAAGGTGGAGGGTCGCTACGCGGCAGTACCCCAGTTTGGAGAGCCTCTTCAATGGCAAGACCAGATTTAAAGAAGGTATCCCAATCGGCTCCTTGGACTAACACCAGATTCTTAGCAAAGTCGGGCAGCAGATTACGGGAGATGATACGGATCTGATCCTTCTCACTCGGCCGATTGGTCATGACTGCAGCCTTAGTCCTCCAACGCTTGATGAACTCCGCGAAGGACTCCTTTGTAGTCATCTTGGTGGACTCCAACTCTCGGGTGGTCATCTTCAGTTGGGAGTTGTAGCTGTACTGGGTGAAGAAGGCTGAGCCTATGTCCTCCCAAGTTTTGCGTTTGGAGACATCGAGAGACAGAAACCACTGAAAGGCTGGGCCAGCCAAAGTCTGAGGGAACAACTGGGACATTGCTTCCTCCTCGACTCCATGTAGTTTCATTGCACCATGGTAAGCTAGCAAGTGAGTTTTCGGGTCGCCCGTCCCGTCGAATTTTGCAAAATCGGGCATTTTGAACCTCTCCGGGAGCCGTGCATTTGGAAAAGGGCAGAGACGGTCCATGTCTAACCCTCCGGCGCTGATTCTTTCTGACTTGGCCACTGACTCTTCTAGTTTGGCCATCTTGGCAATTAGAGCAGCCATTCCGGGATTTGCAGCAGGCTGTTCGGCCGGAATGTCCTCCCCGGCGGGGCCTTCGCGCTCTCGCCCTTCACCCTCTATTCTTGCAGCTGGCAGCCTCTCGTTGATGAGAGCTTGCAGATTGGTCATAGCAGTGTCAGCCTGGTCGGCCCTTTGTTGCATGATGGCGAGATTGTGCTGGAGATCGGCTAGAACTGTGGTGAGATTCGGAGGTGGAACGTCGGCCATGTCTAGGATTTCGGTTTTGACCAGCTTCGGAGTTGCAGGAGGAGATGGAGAGGATGGAGGAGATTCGTGCGGAGTGGTCGGCGGCGAATCCTCCCTTGACAGAGCGCAGAACTGAGCTTCCGTTGTGACGAGCAGAAAAGCAAACCCCAAAACAGACCCTCAAGCAGACCTGACGGACGTTCCCAAGCAGGTTTGGCTCTTGATTTCGAAGCTCCCCATAGCTCAGCTAAACAGCAAAATAGACGAGCTCAATGATAGCCTGCAACAGTTTATTTTGAAAGAATTGAAAGCAAAGGGCATGCCAACGTCGTCGGTGTCCTCCTAGACTCTAACACTAAAGGGAGCCCAACTCATGCTGTTAGGATGCTGCCATAGAATCCTCGGATTTCTTTTCGACAGTGTATCCTTGTTTTGAATCGATGGAAATCAAAGGATGTCAAGACAATCTAAGCCTTTTGACTGCTCCTTTCTCGAAGTTTCAACTTTGGAGGTCGGAACGACTTAGTGCAGATGGCGTGATACCATAACCGAGGTGGCGTAAGCAACACTGTGCCGGAGCCTTGATGGTGTAAGTGATTAGCACTTTAACCGGGATGGTGTGGGTATCACGACATTCTCTTCGTTGTTCCTAGTTTTCTGTTTGAAACTTCGACCAGGTTTAGAGGGAAAGACTTAAACATTCCTGATTTCCTAAAGTCTCGCTGACCCAAGGATCTTTGAAAATTGACAACGTGCAACATCGAGATGCACGACTCTTCATCGGTCCAAGGCAGCGTCCTAACAGTCACGAGACGAACTCGAGACAGACCTAAAAGCCGTCCTAACATGCTCCTACGCAAAAACGGAATGTATGTATGTACAGGCATGCGATAGGGAAAGCAGTAACACATAGACATTTTATGGGGGTTAGATGCAAGTAATCCTACCCTGCAGGTTCCTGTCTTAGGTTGAAAGGTTCTAGTGCTTTGTACGCATGTAGAGGCCGGTTTTGGCTTAAGGGGGGTTCCTCTGACTAAAGCCGCGGTATACCTCCCATTGCAATGCGTGCAGCAAAGCGATGGTCGAACGGTAATACGACTCATCATCGTCCAAGGTTGTTGGGCATTCGAGGACCCCGGGCTCCAGTAAACTGTGCCGGTTACCCAAAACACCTCAACGGGGCTAATCCAACATTGATGCAAATGGAGAAATGCCGAAGAATGATTTAGAATGAGAGAGAAACGCAAGGTTTTTTTTAAAAATGCCTTTTGAGCTTGGCTCACTTTCATTAATCGATACTTGGAGAAAACTACATAAGTGAACCATAGTAAAAGCCCCAGTTCGGACTGGTCGGATGCTGAGATCCTGTTACGTTACCATTCCGTTCTTCAGCAGCGCGGAGCGTACTGTTTTGACAAGCTTTTGAAAATTGTTCTCTCATGTATTGATCGCCAAATATGGATTAATGCAATTGTCCCCAGCAGAGTCGCCACTGTGGGCACGCGCCCCGAAAATCGCCCGATTTTGGTTTGCGGCCCTCTTTGGAAAATACGGCGCGGCGAAACGCTTCGATTCAGAGTCGCCACTCGGGTTTTAGCGGTGAGGCACCCAAGGAACCGAACTCGAGAACGCTTGCTACGTTTTTGATTTGATTTGAAAAGGTCTTGATTTGATTCGAAAAAAAAGGCGTAGACTGGTCCGTCGTCACCTTCGATATCTGAGGTTCGGGAGCCAGGTTACGAGAGGGGAAGGGTTTTATGGCACCCCCTCTCGCCCAATCCGGAGATCGGTCTCTACTCGGGCATTTTGTAAGACGTTTGCATTTTTCTCTCATTTGATCATTTTTAGCCAGTTAGGGCGGGGGAACAGTTAATGGGGATCAATACTGTAACAGCTCGCAGTTTAAATGACAAAAATGCTTTATGGATGATGGTTTGCTTGCTTGAATTGGAATAAATGTAAGGACATAGATTGAGAACAAGCACTGTAAGAGTTCAGTGAGATGATGTACGCTGCCCGTCGGGTGCGTGAGCAGGTGACACGCTGGCACGCCATGGCAGAACCATAGCACGCCAACACACCCTGCGCACGCCACCTTTAGGCTGGCGTACACTACCCTTCTGATTTCTCACAGCTCTTACTCTCAAACCTCTGGGCTCTGGAAGGGACCAGTGCACACCCAGGACAAACCACGCAGTTTCAGTATATAAGCTGAGTACATATTACAGACAAATGGGCAAGAGGAAAGGGCTAAGAGCCAAGAAAAGATACAACAAACCCCATAAACAGAGTGGGGAGGAAACAAGAGGCCAAGATGGAAGCATGATGTAAGGGCCAAGCACTGGCTTGCGCCAAACGTGCCGTACGCCACCCTGCAGAGGCCGTATGCCAGGCTTGCTAGCTAGTCAGGTTCTGGCTTTACACCATCTGGGCTCTGGAGCATGACCAGAAGTAACCCAGGGGCCTTATAAAGCAAAAGGATACAGGTATTGAAAGCTACGTTTAAACAGTTCTAAAGTACAGAAAATAATAAGCTGGTTATTAGCATGCTAGGAGGTGATGACATGAAGGAAAAGAGCAATAAATAGGCCTTCCATGATCCCCACGCCAACTGTGCTCATACAGCCAGAGATGGCGTACGGCATGACAGAGCTGGCGTGCGCCATAGATAGTCCACTACGACTGATTTATTTTTAACAGAGAGGGGCCTGGACTAGTATCAGTTACTAGCCAGAACCCTTCTGGTTCCCTTCAGGGGCTGAAAACCGAAAGCAGTGCAAAGGTGGTATACCTTTGGCACTAGAGATGGAGGAGAGGGAGTGAGCTTTGAGGGTTGAAGATGGAGGGTATGTGGTGATTGATCAGTGGAGAGGGATGTGAGAGCCTTCTCTATATCTCACTCTTGCAATGGGAGAACAAGAATGAAGGAGAGGGAAGGAAACTTGAGGAGTTAATGTTGCTAACCCCTTGCAAATGAATGCAAGGGGGGGTATTTATGGAGGAGAGAGAGCTGAGATCAGGCCTGGCCAGTTGGGTTAAGGGCTGGTTGGGTTAAGGGAGTAGCCTCCCATGCATTTAATGCATGGGACTTGCCTTGATGGGGTGTGTAGGAGAGAGAGGGGGACGGGCCTGCAGAGGAATGATCAGGGGGGCTCTGCAGTGTACTGGGGTAGTTACAAAGTTTCGAGCACGTGACAGAAAAGCGGTGATTGGACCGGCCTTGACCCTCCGTACGCCACCTTTAAGCTGCCGTGCGCCAGGTCAAACTCAGTCAACGGTCGATGTCCGACACGTGGCGAACTCCTGGCGCACGCCAAAGAAGAGGTGGCGTAAGCCAGGTATGGCTTTGCTGAGGCTTATTTGGCT
>BPLS01020020.1:0-10241 GCA_019656275.1 Rhododendron kiyosumense | reverse complement strand
ACCATTCAAGTGATCCAAGAATCAAATCTAGTACACACCATAGCCATACAACCCTAGGATTCTCCTTTGATCTTTCAAAGATGGCTTTACATGTGTCAAAATTTGAAGTAGAGAGAGAGAGAGGGGGGCGGCCAAGAGAGAGGAGAGGGAGCCAAAGTTTGCCTATAAATAGCAAGCCATTCCATGCCTTGAACTCACACCTCAAGCATTGCTCTTCCTTCTCTCTAGAATTTCTAGTATTCTTGTCCAAAGTTCAAAACTTTCTTTGTTCTTGAGAGTTCTTGAGCGAAACCACCAAACCACTCCCAAAACCACCCAACGATCCTTAAAGTAGTTTAGTGAAGCTTAGGAAGTTGTTTATAGGAAAGGAAATACAAAACTTTTTCTTTCGAAGCAATCCGAGGGCCGTTACGCCGCCGAAATCAAAACCGTCGACCAATCCACCGCCTAGAAGAACGGTAGTGATCCTTACCTATTTTTCAAGTAGTTAAATCCTTACTTTATTTTTGATAAGTAGTTGTAATCTTGCTACTTGAATCTCTACTTAATTTTCCTATAGTTTAAAAAGTTACTTGATCATAGATGAAAAAGTAAAAATGCATGATTATGTCGTTTATGGAATTCAAGCATGCTATGTTGCTTAAATGTTCTTATTGTACTATTTCGAAGTTGGATTGAATGCATGTTATATGTAAAGTTTCACACGCGGAGTCTTGCATGAGAACGTGACACGAAAACCGAGAAAAGTAGAAACATGGCACCTAGGGTGTTATGTGAGTTGTGTGTGTGTTCCAATGGGAATCTGGAATAGCGGAACCATTGTGAGGTTGTGTGTGTTCCCATGGGAAACCGGACCGGCGGAACCATGGTGAGGTATAGCTTGGTTATCCGCGGAGAGGAGCCAATGCAAATGTGTGCCAATGGGAACCCGATGCGGCGGAACCATTGTGAGGATACTCGGGAACCCGGAACGGCGGAACCGAGGTTGGGTGAGTTAAAAAGGTGTTTTTGAAAAAGGGTAATAACGACATGGTTTACGACGAGTCGACACCAACGGTAGTTACAAAGCAATTGTGAAAGTGTTAGCACTATTGTTTTTTTATCACTGCTTATGTGCTTATCATGTGGAAATCGATGCTAGTATTAGGATTTTACTACTGAGCCTTCGAAGCTCATGGTGTTGCCTTGTGGTGACCCTGGCATATTATATAGGTGGCGACGCCGGTATAATATGTCAGAATTGATAGACGAACACGACGAACTATTCACTTTGGAGGCGTTCGGAGCCGAGGAGCGGGCTATATGATAATATTGCAAGTGTTTAGAGAATAAAGGCTCACACACAGAGCCATTTGGTTGCCGTGTATTTATAATACAATTGGTTACAAGAGATAAACTTCACCATGGTCTAGGATACATACAACTGATAAGGATACAAAGATTAGATAACTATACAAAGATTAGATAACTAAATTAACTCTTCTTATTTTTATCTAACATCCCCCTGCAAGCTGATGGGGGTCGAGACCTCAACTTCAGCTTGGAAGAAAGCTCACAGAAACGGCTAGTGGGGAGGCCTTTGGTAAAGAGATCAGCAATTTGATCCTTGGTACTGAGATAATGAACCAGGAGATCACCACGGGCTACCTTTTCGCGAACAAAATGGTAGTCGATCTCGACGTGTTTGGTGCGAGCATGAAGAATGGGATTGGAAGTAAGATATGTGGCACCAATATTATCACACCACAACACGGGGGGAGATGGTAAGTATAGGCCGAGCTCAAATAGTAGAGATTGAATCCAAGAAAGCTCCGCAGTTGCATCGGCGACGGCCTTGTACTCGGATTTTGTGGACGATCGAGCAATGGTTCGTTGCTTGCGCGAGGACCAAGAGACTAAGTTATTCCCCATATAAATAGCATAACCACCAGTAGAGCGGCGATCATCTGGGCAACCCGCCCAATCGAAATCCGAAAATGCTTGCAATTTCAAGTGAGTTGAACGAGAGATAAGTAATCCAAGATTAAGAGATTGACTGAGATAACGTAGAATTCTTTTGACGAGGATCCAGTGCTCATCAGAAGGGTTTTGCATGAATTGGCAAACTTTATTAACAGCAAATGATATGTCCGGGTGAGTAAGAGTTAAATATTGCAAAGTGCCAACAACTTGACGGTAAGCAGTCGGGTCCGAGAACGGTTTGCCACCGGATTTGGAGGGTTTAATGGCAGCTGAAAATGGAGTTTGCATACCCTTGCACTTGCTCATATTTACTTTGGCCAGAAGCTCTTGAATATAGCGTCTTTGAGATAGCAAAATACCTTCCGAGTGAGGAACAACCTCGATGCCCAAAAAATAATTAAGTGGCCCCAAATCCTTCAATGCAAAACTAGAGCTCAATCTGTGAATGAGAGATGATATTATAGAGGAGTTGTTACTTGTCACCAAAATGTCGTCGACATAAATGAGAACAAATATTTGAACCCCCTCATGAGAATAAATGTAGAGTGATGTGTCGGTTTTTGAGGCAATAAAACCAAGATTAAGAAGCTCAGTAGTAAGTCTGTGAAACCAAGCACGCGGCGCTTGTTTAAGGCCATAGAGACTGCTATGTAGTTTACATACATGAGTAGGGTGATCTGGATCAATAAAGCCAGGGGGCTGAGACATGTAAACTTCTTCTTGAAGATGGCCATGCAAGAAAGCATTGTGAACATCAAGTTGACGAACCATCCAACCATGAGATATGGCAAACGCAAGAATAATGCGAACCGTGGTTGGTTTAACCACAGGACTGAACGTCTCCATATAATCAACACCATACTGTTGACTAAATCCTTTAGCGACAAGGCGCGCTTTATAACGCTCAAGAGAACCATCTGCCTTGCGCTTGATGCGGTACACCCACTTGCAACCAACAATATTCATGTTTGGAGATGAAGGAACAAGGGTCCAGGTGCCATTACGGTAAAGAGCATTAAGCTCATCCGCCATGGCGGAACGCCACTGAGGACTTTTACGGGCCTGAGAGAAACTAGTTGGTTCGATTTCGGAAGAGGTGGAGGAGTTAGTGGCAAGGAGAGCATGGGATGATTGAGCCAATTTGGTATGTTTGCGCAGGGTCATGGGATGAGTGGGTCGTTTAATGAGGAAAGGAGATTTGGGTGGAGCAGATTTTGGTGGAACAGAGAGGTCAACAACTAGCTTCAAACCACTTGAATTGGATATAGGAATTGGATCCTGGGGAGGAGTAGTAGTAGGTGGTGAGGATAAGGATAAAGTGGTGGACTTTGGAGTTGATAAAGTTTGATCAGGTGGGTGAGGGGATAAGGGAGGAGTTGGAGTGGGAGTCTGAGGGGATAAATGTGGTGGATTGGAATTTATTGGAGATTGCAAGATATTGGGTGGGAAAAGGGGAGCAAATGCCCAAGGTGAGGGCGTAGAGGACGACGGTTTCGGGCCCAGTAGAGAGGGTCCGGAAAATGGGAATGTATACTCATCAAAACGGATGTGGCGAGCAATATAAATGCGATCGGAATTGATATCTAAACAACGATATCCGAGATGTGAGTTACTGTACCCCATAAAAACACACGGACTTGAACGGAAATCCATCTTATGCTTGCGATATGGACGGAGGTGGGGAAAACAAAGACAACCAAAAACCTTCAAAAATGAGTAATCTGGAGCTTTTTGAAATAGACGTTGAAATGGATTTTCCTGAGAAATGGCTGTAGATGGTAGGAAATTTATGAGATAAACGGCTGTTTCAAAAGCATAATTCCAATATTTTGCAGGAACCAAACTATGAGCCATTAAAGATAACCCAGTTTCAACTATATGGCGATGACGACGTTCAACAGCCCCATTTTGTTGATGAGTATGTGGACAAGGCAATCGATGGACCATTCCAAGTTTTTCAAAATAAGTGTGGATCTTGCGGTATTCACCACCCCAATCAGATTGAATGTACTTGATTTTAGAGGAAAAGAGACGTTCAATCATTGCTTGGAATTTTGGAAAAATAGTGAACACTTCGGATTTATGAACCATGGGATAATACCATATGAACTTGGAAAAATCATCCACAAATATAACATAAAAACGATATCCATTATTTGAATAGATAGGAGACGGGCCCCATACATCAGTGAAAATGAGCTCCAAAGGAGCATTACTAATTGAATGGGTAACAGGAAGTGACAACCTAGAAGACTTCCCCAATTGACAAGCAGAACAAACAGAATCAAAACGACTAAAAGAACAAGGCATTTTATTTTGACGAAGCACATGACGGAGAGCCTCCCGATGAGGATGCCCGAGACGGCGGTGCCAACAATCTAAAGAAGCACGCTCAACAGCAAAAAGAGAAGGTGGAGACGACGCGGCAGATGAAGGAGTGAAGTGATAGAGGCCATCTTTATTCTGCCCGGAGAGAAGAGTTTTCTTGCTGACTTGATCCTTGACAAAGAAAGACGATGGGTGAAACTTAAAAAATACAGAATTGTCTTTGCAAAATTGATGAACAGATAAAAGAGATTTGGTAAGAGCGGGAACATGGAGAACATTAGAAAGTTTAAATTGAGAAGAAGGAGAAGAAAGAAAGGAAGTACCAGTGTGAGAAATAGGAAGGCCCTTACCATTGCCAACGCGGAGTTCGTCAGTACCGTGATAAGGTTCAGGATGAGTGATGGTAGAGAAATCAGGAGTGACATGGTGAGTGGCGCCGGTATCAGGGAACCAATCATAATTATGTGCTAGACCATTGTTGGAGAAGGCTGCAATATGTGCGGCAGGACCTTGCTGAGCATGAGCATGATTATACCTTTGGTTGCATGTGGACGCCATGTGGGAAGTACCATTGCAAATTTGGCAACGAGAACGATTGTCACCATAAAAAGGGCGAGAATCCTGACCACGACCACCCCTGCCTCGACCACGAGAGCGGCCACCAGAAATAAAGGTACGGCGATCACGGTTAAAGTTGCGATCACGGTTAGAATTGGAGGTACCGCGATCACGATTAGATGGGCCATTGCGCTGAACCAAATTGGCCATAGGGGAGGGGTCAGGAGTAGCAGCAGAAAGTGTAACAGCCGACGCAAACGAATCAGCATTCAAAAACTCATGACTGAGGAGAAGGGCATGCAATTCAGCGAAAGAAACAGGATCGGGACGGGCTGCAAGTGTGGTAACAAGGTCCTTAAATTCTGAACGAAGGCCTTTGAAAACATAGATGTTGAAATCAGTATGGGATAACGGATGACCAGCGGCAGCCAGTTCATCAGAAATGGATTTAGCCCGATGAAGAAATGAGGACACAGATTTATCCTCTTGCCTGATTTGTTGCAATTGCATGTGAAGCTGTAGGATACGAGTGTTGGACGGAGATGCCAACGATGCCTCGAGAGTTTCCCATATGGCCTTAGATGTGGTGAGGCCAACAACCAAGGGAAAAACTTCATCAGAAAGGGAACCAATGAGAAGACTCATTAGCATCTGATCTTGACAAACCCAAACATCGTATGCCGGATTTTGTGGTCCTGAAGGATTAGCATCATTGGGTGCTAGGTGAGAAGGAGGACACGGATTGGTGCTATCAACAAAACCCATCAGTTTGTGGCCACGAAGAAAGGGAGCAACTTGTGTTTTCTAGTAAAGGTAATTGGTGGTAGTTAGCTTGAGAGTGAGAAAATGGTGGGCACTTGGAAAAGACGAGGTGGAAGAATTGCAAGATATATGTGGAGAGGAAATAGGCAAACTGGTAGCAGAAGAGGAAGAGGATTGAGAAGCCATTTGACTTTCAAGCTCTGATACCATAAAATAATATTGCAAGTGTTTAGAGAATAAAGGCTCACACACAGAGCCATTTGGTTGCCGTGTATTTATAATACAATTGGTTACAAGAGATAAACTTCACCATGGTCTAGGATACATACAACTGATAAGGATACAAAGATTAGATAACTATACAAAGATTAGATAACTAAATTAACTCTTCTTATCTTTATCTAACAGGCTAGAATGGAGAAGCAAGAAGAACTGTAGTTAGGAACCCTAGATCCCTCTGTTATTTGAATAAAAGTACTTTTGTAAGGTTTATGATGTAATAACGAGCTGGACTCGCTTTGTTTTTATAATAAAATGTTTTATTTAACGTACCCAAAATTCGGGGCGTTACAGTACAAGGCGGGAATGAGTCATTACAAATATCATAGCAATTTTGATTCAAATTTTGTGAAGGTAGCATGCGATAGTATATATCGTAGATCTTCTTAAGGGTCTCAAAAATCTTTTTTTGGGGGCATAAATCCCAATACTTGTTGAGTTATAACCCACCGCCGGTACTTTCATATGGTTAGCCGTCTCTGTCATAACAGTATAGTACAATTGTTTATAGCATCTCTATCCCTTACTCAAATTTGAGTGAAAATATGAGTAAAAGCTTCCTTTGCTATTGGGTGTTTCAACGAGCAAACTCAAATCCAAACACAAATATGCACAAATTCGAGTAAAAATTTCATTACCGGCAAAGTTTTAAATTTAAAAGTGTGAAATTTGCCTTTAAAATTTGGGTAAGGATTTGAATCTAAATAAATTGAGTTTTTTTTGAAAACATCCCTCCAACTATCCACCAGATTTTTACTTAGTCCTCAAACTATCAAAACGTTTTATTTAGCTCTCAAACTATTGGCTTGCATTTTATTTAGTCCTTCCGTTAAGTGTCAAACGGCCGGGCAACATTTTGTTTTAAAAAAAAAAAATTTCAACCACCAATTTGCAATCCTATCGAATAGAAACGTGATTATGAGAGCCTTAGAGACAAAATTTGATTATGCCTCTTTAGAATAATATGATCAGAATAATAAGATCTTCACATCCATTCAAACGGATTAAAATTTGAGCACTTAATTTTTTGAGAAGTTGAAATTTTTTTTTTTAAAACAAAACGTTGCTGTCCGAAAAAATTAAGTGCTCAAATTTTAATCCGTTTGAATGGGTGTGAAGATCTTATTATTCTGATCATATTATTCTAAAGAGACATAATCAAATTTTGTCTCTAAGGCTCTCATAATCAAGTTTCTATTCTATAAGATTGCAATTGGTGGTTGGAAACGTTTTTTTTTAAACAACGTTGCCGTCCGAAAAAATTAAGTGCTCAAATTTTAATCCGTTTGAATGGGTGTGAAGATCTTATTATTCTGATCATATTATTCTAAAGAGACATAATCAAATTTTGTCTCTAAGGCTCTCATAATCACGTTTCTACTCCATAGGATTGCAAATTGGTGGTTGGAAATTTTTTTTTTAAAACAAAATGTTGCCCGGCCGTTTGACACTTAACGGAACACTTAACGGAAGGACTAAATAAAATGCAAGCCAATAGTTGGAGGACTAAATAAAACATTTTGATAGTTTGAGGACTAAGTAAAAATCTGATGGATAGTTGGAGGGATGTTTTCAAAAAAAAACTCAAATAAATTTGAGTCTAAATTCAAATTTAATATAGACTTGGATAAGGAGTTAGAGAAGAATTTTTAGTAATTTTTACTTCAATTTGAGTTTTGAGTCAAAATTTGAGCAAAGAGTCGATACTCTCAGAAAAGGGGTTCGTTTTAACAAGTAAAAATCACACGAATCTTTTCCATGCCAAATCCAATTACTCCATTCTCTCAACGCATCTCATCGGTTCTAAACCATTTTCAACACCCCTCTCTCAAATGCTGCAACTTCATACAGCTCTCTCATGTCGGTACTCTCTCACTTCCCAAGCTTCTTTTCCCTCGTTTCCAATAAACCCTTTGTTGCTCCTCTTCCCTCTAGCAAAACAGGTCACAGTATTCACCACCTCTGCCATCTCACCCACCGGCACCCCGCAATTTTAGCTTCTTCAATCAAGAAACCCAGGTTTTTTTAATCACTTAAAGGGGTTGTTTGCGTAACTGTATGCTTACAGTGTGTACCTATATTTGAAGTTTTAGTCCAGTTATTTTAGGCCTCGGTGTATTGATTGGGTTATCAGTAAGGGGATTCTAGGGCATCCCTTAATGCAATATTTGCATTTAGACGCTCCAACCCATGTCTTATCCAGCCAATCAAACAGGCCCTTACTATGGTTATGAACTTTGTGGATGTGTTTTTCTATATGGATTTGGTATGCTGTATAAAGCTTTATTGTGAAATTCTATGTTTGGATACATAGGGCCAGTAGGAAGGGGAAGAGCAATGCAGATCTCTGCCGCGATATCCGGGAATTCGTATCTGCAGCCAGGCTTCCGGAAGATCACGTTCCCTCTTTGAAGGAGCTTTCCCAGCATGGAAGGTTTGGGAAGTTTTTTTGTTGGGCTTGCTTATTCTTTCTTTTGTTGGCAAAGTAACAATTTTGTTACGATGATGTAAGAATTGTTTACAGAGTGAATATGTGAACTAAGTTAAAATATTGTAGGAGTCGCAAAAATCAATTTTAAGGAAAACATGGATTGAGTTGTTGCATTGGTGATGTTCTTGGAAATGAGTAGCATGTGTTTGATTGAGTCACATTACAGCTTAATTTACTGATTCAAATAGAAAAGAAATTATGTTGTTTCAATGTTGAGTACGAAGTCTTAAGTTTGCTATGACCAATATTTTGGAGGCATAACTTTGAAATTCCAATAAACATGTTATGTGTATAGTCTTGACAGTCTTGTAATCGCCTAAGATAATGACTTTGGAGTTGCATAAAAGATGACTAGATGAGGGAACTTATATCCTTATCTAGGAAAAAGATGATGAGGAGAGTTATGAGGAGCGTATTACTATTATAGTAACGTTAAGGACAAGATTCTGACCGTTGATAATCTTATTGGGCGTAGAAATGTTATTGTTAATCGGTGTTGCATGCATATCTTTGAATGAAGGAGAATCAAGGGCACTCTTGTTTATTCATGGTCTGGTTGCAAGGTTAGCTTTGGGCTATGGTTCTTTTTTAGTGGGGCTTGTCATGGGCCCATGTTTGGTGGTAAAGTTGGTTTAGGAATGGTTTGGAACTTTGGGGTTAGAGTGGGTGGATGAAATGGTAGTTTTAGATTTTGATCCTCTTTGCTTGATGTGGCTTATTTGGAGAGAGCGGAATAGTAGATATTTTAATAGCGTGGATAGGCTTATGTTTAGGCTCAAGAGTATATTCCTTTCTAGTTTGCATAATTGGGAGTCGGGGGAGTGCAATCCTACCCTTGACCAATTTCTTGATATGGTATTTTTTTGCACATAGAGTTGAGTATAGTGGAGTACACAGAATTTTTTAGTGGTTTTTAGGTTTTCTGATGTTTAGATCCTTTCTGTTCATGGCCTACTTTTGTACATGGGCGGTTGGTTGGCATCCCATTGATGCATTTTTTATGAAGTTATTGAATATCGAAATACAAAAGAATACTATAATCGTATTTTTGTTTTGGGACTCTATCCTCTCTGTTCATGGCCTACTTTTTTTATTTATGTTTTCAAAAACAAAATCTCACTGCAAGGCATTGGCGAACCCTGAAATTTGGGGGGTCTCGATTTCTCCTGCTAGCACTTTGAATTTTCAATTGATTTCAGGTTCATCACTTTTTTGAGAGAGGACGTAAATCATAGAGGTAGCCTTAAATCTTGTGTATTGGATCCGATGAGGTTAGTAGAACTCAGATTTATCGCAACTACTTAAGAGGTCGGTCGGCTACACGGTGTAGTTTCCTTTAGTTGGCTATAACAAAATTGATGTTCTTCGTATAGTGTCTGGCTCTGATGCACGGACACGGGAATTCTAAAAAAATGGGGGCACGGACACGGCGGGGGACACGCCACGTGTATATTTATTTATATTTTTTTTCAATTTTTTTTCAAGTTTAAATAGTAGCAAAATGTGGACAAAACGAAAAATCCATAGTTCCAATACCATTTCAAACAAAACAAGACATCCATAAGTTCAATACAACCTTATTGAAAAATTACAATTTAACCCCTGAATTTTTAAAAAGAATTACAGTTTGACCCCAAAATTTAAAAAAACCACACTTTGACCCCATTTTTTTTTATAAATAAATTACACTTTGACCCCTTCCGTTTCCCCATCGGTGTCCCCCCGTGTCTCCAGCGTGCCCCTCAGTGTCCCTAGCCATGTCCCTCTGAAAAATTTAAATTAAATTATGTGGCGCGTCCTTGTGTCCGACACTGCAATACGTCGACCTCTAGAGGTGTCGGTGCTTCATAGGTGTCTGGCA
>BPLS01019991.1:386-11032 GCA_019656275.1 Rhododendron kiyosumense | reverse complement strand
CAAGAAGCAGTTAGTTGCAATCAAGGAAAGGGCTGACTGGTTGGTTGCTTTTGATCAGGGGGATTTAGAGGTGCTATTCTCCCAAGTAGGTTTGGTTGGCAAGGAAGACGAGGCTGAAGTGCTAGTGCTTGGGCCCGACTCTCCGGATCTTCTCAACGATCCAACCTCCCTCATTGTCGAAGCAAAGGGTAGTCTTAATAATTGCATTTTTACTCCCCGTCTAACATGCATTGACGATGTATCTGAATCTGACACGGAGTCTGTCGAGTCTAAGTCTAGCTCAGAGTCGGAGTTCGTGCCTCTCGGCCCTCCACGTCATAGCTTTTACTTTGAGTTCGAGTCGACTGTACTTGGCAACCCCTCTGGGTTTTATGAAATGCATGATCCTGCTTCCGACTATTTTGCTGATTTCTATATAAACTGTGTCGACCCCGACGATGAAGGAATCGACTTTGACGGGAACATCCCGGCCGAGTTGCGTTCCCTCATCGAAAGGGAAGACGAAAGGCATGCTCAGCCTCTAAAAGACGAAGTAATTTTAATAAATCTGAAAGATGAGGATGATCCCCGCATGATGCAAATCGGTTCCACCTTGTCCCCGTCAAACCATGCAGCCACCATTGAAGCCCTCAAGGACTACGCCGAGGTTTTCGCCTGGTCTCACGCGGACATGCCCGGTATCGATCCCGAAATCGTCCAGCACAGGATTCCTTTGCTACCAGGGGCTGTTCCTGTCAAACAGAAGCTTCGCAGAATGAGGCCGGATTGGGTTCAGAAGATTAAGGAGGAGGTTACCAAGCAGATCGACGCAGGATTTCTGAGAGTGGCTGAGTATCCCCAATGGATTGCTAACATCGTACCCGTGCCCAAGAAGGACGGAAGGATCAGGGTCTGTGTCGACTTCAGGGACTTGAACAAAGCAAGCCCCAAAGACAGTTTTCCCTTGCCTCACATTGATGTGCTTGTGGACAACACGGCGGGGCATGCTTTGCTTTCGTTCGTCGACGGTTTCGCGGGGTACAATCAGATTTTCATGGCTCCGGAGGATCAGGAGAAAACAGCGTTCATCACTGAATGGGGAACTTACTGCTATGTCAAGATGCCGTTTGGTTTGAAGAATGCCGGTCCCACTTTTCAAAGGACCAAACAACCCTGCTCCACGACTTCATCCATAAGATAGTCGAGGTGTATGTCGATGACATGATTGTGAAGGCCAAGGAGGAGGACGACTATATTCCTGCGCTCAGGCAGTTTCTTGAAAGGCTTCGCAAGTACAATGTGCGCCTCAACCCGCAGAAGTGTACATTTGGGGTCACAGCAGGCAAAATGTTGGGGTTTCTGATCACTAGAAGAGGAATCGAAGTGGACCCGTCCAAGATCAAGGCAATTCTCGAAATGGAGCCTCCGCAGACTGAAAAGGGAGTTCGAAGTTTCCTGGGAAAGGTGCAGTTCATCAGTAGGTTCATCGCCAAGCTGACCCTAACTTGCGAGCCGCTGTTCCGTTTGCTCAAGAAGGACGTCCCGTTTGAATGGTCAGAAAGGTGCCAAGCTGCTTTCGAGTCGATCAAGGCGTACTTGCAGAATCCGCCAGTGCTGATGCCGCCAATTCCGGGTCGACCATTAATCCTGTACTTGTCTGTAACTCCGACAGCTATGGGTTGTTTGCTAGCGCAAGAAGGGGAAGACAGAGCCGAAAGGGCCATCTACTATCTGAGCAAGAAGATGTCTGAAAGCGAGGAGCGGTATACCTCTCTGGAAAAGACGTGTTGGGCACTAGTCTGGGTCACCAAGAGACTTAGACACTACATGCTAGCCTATTCGGTGAAGTTGATTTCTCGGATGGATCCTATCAAGTATCTCTTCGAGAAACCAGCGCTCACCCATAAGCTAGCACGTTGGTTGCTTCTGTTGGCTGAATTCGATCTCCAGTATGTTACAAGAAAGTCAGTAAAGGGCCGTGCTGTGGCTGAATTTCTGGCTGATCATCCGGTCGAAGGGCCCGAAGATGTGGATTTCACTTTCCCGGACGAGGATGTGTTAACTGTGGTCGAGGAGGTGTGGACGCTTTATTTCGATGGGGCTGCCAACCAGAAAGGATTTGGGATCGGGGTGTTGCTGATCACGCCCGCTGGTGCTCATATTCCACTCGCTTTCAAACTGAATTTCGACGTCACCAACAATCAAGCTGAGTATGAGGCCTGCATCGTGGGAATGGAAGCAGCAATTGCACTGGGAGTCGAGAAGCTCGAAGTTATCGGAGACTCAAACTTGGTGGTTTCCCAAGCTAACGGAGAGTGGAAGGTCCGTGAGGAAAAGCTGAAGCCTTATCATCAAGACTTGGAGGAACTGATTCCTCGTTTCAATAGGGTAACTTTCACCCATGTTCCCCGCTTGAGGAATCAGTTCGCCGACGCCTTGGCGACTTTGGCTTCAATGATCGAACTACCGATAGGGGTCAAGATGCGACCGATTGTGATTGAACAGAGGGATCTGCCCGCTTATGAATACGTCAACGCCATCGACGATGTCGATGATGGCCTACCCTGGTATCATGACATCTGGAACTTTGTGGAGCGCGGGGAGTTTCCCGCCGGGGCTACTAAGAAGGATCGAATCGCTTTGCAACGTTTAGCCGCTCAGTACATCATCTGTGGGGGGAAGTTGTATCGAAGGTCTCACTGCGGGATGCACAAGCTGTGTGCGAACGGCGCCGAAGCAACAAGGATAATGGAGGAGATTCACGAAGGAGTCTGCGGTCCTCACATGAGCGGCGTCATGCTCGCAAGAAAAATCCTCAGGCAGGGGTACTATTGGTCCACAATGGAATCACAGTGCATTGACTACGTACGGCGCTGCTACAAGTGTCAGATTCACGCGAACTTGCAGCATGTTCCTCCATCCCAGCTGTACGGCATGACCTCGCCTTGGCCTTTCTCAGTATGGGGAATCGACGTCATCGGGATGATCAGGCCCTCCGCTTCAAACGGCCACAAGTTCATATTGGTAGCCATCGACTATTTCACCAAGTGGGTCGAGGCAGAATCTTACAAGACCCTGACAACTGTTCAAGTTGCGCAGTTCATTCGAAAGAACATCATCTACCGGTACGGTGTGCCTCAGGCTTTCGTTTCAGATAATGGGAGTCACTTCAAAGGTAGGGTCCTGGAGCTTTTCGAGGAATTCAAGATCAAGATCCATCACTCCACGACCTATCGTCCGCAAACAAACGGAGCAGTCGAAGCAGCGAATAAGAATGTCGAGATGATCATCAAGAAGACCGCTGAGTCTGCGAGGGATTGGCACGAGTTGTTACCATTGGCCCTTTGGGGGTATCGTACTTCGATCCGCACTTCCACGGGTGCAACCCCGTTTTCCCTGGTCTACGGAATGGAGGCAGTTCTCCCTGTTGAGCTCGAAATTCCGTCTCTAAGGATCATGGCTGAAAGTGGTCTCGAGGAGGCCGAATGGCTGAGTGGCAGATTTGTCGAGCTGATGTTGTTTGATGAGAGAAGGCTCCGGGCACTGTATCATGTTCAGGGGTATCAGCGTCGAATTGCCCGTGCATTCAACAAGAAAGTCAAGTCGAGGGGTTTGGTCGAAGGCGACATGGTTACTAAAGAGATCCGGGCTCCAGTGTTCGATCCCCGTGGGAAATTCAGGCCGAAGCGCTCTGGGCCGTACATCATCAAGACCATCCTATCCGGGGGTGCTGCTAGGCTCATCGACCTCGACGGAAACGAGTTCAGTACCTTGGTCAACCTGGATCAGCTTAAGCGCTACTATCCCTGAGAGATGCTCGTTGGATCGAAAACCACAAGGGTGGGCGATTCCAAGCAAAAAGTTAGAGCAGCCTGCTAGATCGAAAACCCAAGGGGGCGGTCTAGGCAAAAATAAATAGGCAAAATCAAGAGCTCGCTAGACCGAAAACCTGTTAAGGCGGTTCTAGGCAAAAGTTAGAGCGTAAAAGGAGAGGTAAAATACACGAGCGAACCTTTGCCTGAACTACGTTCTGACCTGATTCCCTACCAAGGGATACGTAGGCAGTCTCTCAATGAGACCCGGTCATATCCTATCAAGCTGATCCATGGTCTGACATTTTGGGTTTCTCTACCAAGGCCGAGACAGTTCAAATTCAAAAGGGGAAAGCCCTTCATCTTTCAACTTTATTTTGCAAAATTACTACGTCTAATACACAAGCTGAGCATAAAAGCCTTAAAAGAAACGAAGCATGAAAAACAGAACGAAATGCTTGAGAAGCCTAACGGCTCACAGTTTATTCTAAATACAGCAAAGTGGTTTGAAGTCAGTCAATATTTGCTCTTGCGTGCACATCTGCTCTCAGCCATCGTCTATAGCGATTCTTTAATCGAGGGTCGAAATCTGGCATCTCCGCCTGGAGAATCCTCAGGCCCCAGCGCCTCTGATAGCCGCCCAGCGTCTGAGCATTGAAATTGGGAGGACGGAAGCCTCCAACGCTGATTTGGACATTCTCCTGCGAAGCGCCCAGTTGGCGAAGGATCCGCCCCGGAATATAAAAAGTAAAGCTGGTCAGCCCCGCGATGACCATCCTGTCAAAGCCGTCGGAATGGATGGCCATGTCTGCAAGGTCTAACCAAGGACACCTCCAAGCAATTTCATCGGGTTGCATCTCCTGCATGAACTCGTACCAGCCCTCCACGTCCAAGTCAGGGTATCTCATCTCTCTCTGATGAACCCGCTTCGGAAACAAATTCCAGCCCGCCGCCGGTGGATGCAACAGGCTCAGTTTGTCCGATAGCCACAGCTGTATGAGTGACAAAACAAGTAAGAAGCTAGATAAAGCCCGAGCAAAAAGACAAGTAAGAAGCTAGGAAGCAGCCTAAGCCGAGTGTCGAGGTAAAACGAGAATGTGCGAAAAACCAGAAAAAGGTGAGCTGAGTGAGTTTACCTGAAGCAAGAGCGGGCTCCCGCTGAACACTGCCGACTGGCCTGTACTCACCAAATCCAAACCCAAGAGTGTCTCCGCCAGGACCAAAGGGATCACGTTTCTGCGCGCCCCCATCTGAGCAGCTACGCTCACGAGCAAGGGACTGACCCGCCCGTCGGCCGGAACAAGTAAGTAGGCCGCGAGCAAACAAATGACCAGGGCAAAGCGCCAACGCGCTTGAATTTCCTCGCTGCCTGGGCTATCCACAGCAACAGCCGGACTATACCTCTCGACCAGCCGGATAATGTTCACCTGGCCGCCTTCCAGGATTGTGTTAGCCAAGCCCCGGGGAATACCGAGCGAGCTAGCCAGCAGCTTCGGCATGCTCTCTTGGTAGGGAGGAACGACGAGCGTCGAGGACGCATAGGTGCGGAGGTACGCCTGAAACTCCTCCACGGTCGGGCACATCTCATCGTCACCAAAGCGGAAGACATGGACGTCCGGGTCCCAGAATCTCAAAGCGGCCCACAGCAGCGCCGGTCGGATAGGCACATGTCGAAGAAAGCGGAACGAAGAAAGCCCGTGATATTGGAAATTGAGCCAATCAACGCTTAAAAAGGAGACTAGCCAAGGCCTGATCAGTGTTGGGAGAGGGTTATCCATGGACAACGCTGCTTATATGATGGAAAAGAAAGTGGGTGATTGATGCTGTAAATACCTGAAGGAGGCATCCCAGCTTTATAGGCCCTCAATGTGCCGTTGCAATTCTCATAAGGCATGAAGCCAATCAACTAGTGTCCAAGGTGGCAGCCCATCAAGTACCCTGCCTCCCTGAGCCCTCAGAAGCCGTGTGAAGACCGTGTGCGAGTAAAAACAAGTTCCCCCTGAAAAAGGACAATCAGTCAGTCAAGTGGATCTGACTCTCAGGAGTTTGGCGTACGCCATCTTATAATTGGCGTACACATGGTATCTTCACAATTGGCGTACGGAGTAATACCCATGGCGTACGCCAGGTTGATAAACCAGAAAACAGTTTCCAGCAGCTACTGCCTTCGCATGATCGGTTTTTGTTCGAGGTTTGGCTTTGGTCATTTCTTGGTTCCCCCAAGTCTTAAACATCATTTGAGACTGCAGCGAAGTGTCGGAACTCAAAAGCCGCGCCCATCGAAGATTTTGGACCCCCGGGGGCCCGTTTCAAGCTCAAATCGAGGATACGGAGGGTCAAATCTCATTTTAGAAGGTCTTGCCAAGTTTTGTTATACCGTACATGTCACATAGGCCTCGTGTGACTGCGCGGGGGTGTCGGTTTCAGTCCGGGACCATATCGAGTCATCCTTTGCGTCTTATGTCCGTTTTTGCGACATTTTTAGCTTCTTATCGGTATTCGCCGTATGCCGGGGTACTTTTGCCAATTTTGGCGGTTCGTACAAGTCATTGTGCGTCTATGGAGTCTTTCAAAAGTGTCAGTTTCTTCCGTTTCGGAGAAGTACGGATTTTGGCCTATTAACGCCTATTTTCCCGTATCCTCCGCATGTCTGGGGTATACCTCGTATCCTAGGGCATTTCTGTCCGTTTTTGTTCGAGCTACGCCTTTTGTGCGCATGTGCGAGTGTCCGCGTCGATTCAGAACCATCGTCAATGCATGTTAGATATTAGGGGGCGGTTCGTTCGCTTCTTTAAGCACAAAATCCAATAATTGAAAGAATCAAACGAACAGGAAATGCAAATATTATTACTACTATATCAAAGCCCTAAAAAAAAAAAAAAAAAAGCAAAAGTAAGAATGTATCAAGCGGCACACCGGCCCAAGCAAGCTCAGAAGTATCAAGGCACACTTGCCCAAAAGTCAACAGGCACGCAGGCCTCATATCCAAGACCCCAGAATGTCTAAGTATCAAAGTCAAAGTCAAAACAGCAAAAAAATAGACTAAGGCTCAGTGATAGCCCTCAGTCGTCAAAAAGGTCCTCGTCGTCGTCGTCCTCGTCGCTCTCCGCCAGCTCGCGCGGATCTATCCGGAACCGAGGATCACCTGCGGAGTCGGAGCCGCTGCTGAGGGACACGCCTTCCTCTTCTTCCTCCTCTTCTTCTTCCTCCTCCCTCCTTCTCTTTTGCGAAGGCCCCTCAGCAGGCCTCTTCTCTGCGGGCCTTTTCCTCAGCTCTCGTCGGAACGGGAGATCCTCGCTAGCAGGTGCGATCCGTACTCCCCTCTGTGTACTCGCCGCTGGCCGGGAAGAGCTCGGTGCTATCTTCTTCTGAGGAGGTGGCCTCACGCTTTTCCTTCTAGGAGCCGCCCTAGCCTGCCCCTGCATTGCATTTAACTTGTTAATATTTGTGTACATGTTGCATATATATTGAAAATGTGAAAGCAGGACGTCATTCTATCAAAGTTTCAAAGTTATACCTGAGGCCGCACAGCGGGAACTGGAGCTGGAGGTGGATAGTGCAGCCGCAACTGGGCACCGCTGGCAATCCTGTGGAACTCCTTCTCCATGGCCTTCATCAGGCGCACCGCCTCTCGTACCCACGTCATGGGAGCCTGTTTGCATTAAGCAATCAAGTCAGTTTGCAAGACAACTATGCATATGCAAGTCGAAGTAAGGAAAGTACAGGGGATGCTGAGTATCGTACCGGTCCTGTGATCTCATCGGGCTCTCTCCTAGCCGGCTCAAACTGCAGAGTGGCCTCCTCTCCCTGAGCATCCCGCACGGCCAGCGTCCAAGAAAGCAACAAGACCCGCCGGGACAGTGAAGCGCTGCAGCTCAGCCAGCGTGTACTGGTCCGTGTGTGAAGCGCGAGGAGGAAGTAGACCGGGCACGACGAACTCCGAAGCTCCAAGTGACTGCCGTGTCACCCGGTCCCCTAAGTACCACTGCCATCCAAAGATCGACTCCAACAGCACTCGGCTCGCAGCTACCTCTCTGCTCCGGGAAAGGTACTCCGGCTCAACCTCCGTGGACCTCCAGGGATCCCACTCCACCTGCAAATGTTCGGCGGACAAGCAACAAGCAGTCGGTCAGCGACAGTATTAAAGCAATTCAAAGGTGATAGTAGGCAGTAGAAAGTTCAAGTTTTACCTGGGCACCCGACAGCTCGTCAAGGTACGCTCGGAAGGCCTGGAGGCTCCCTCTTGCCGCCTTCTTGCCCCTATGCGGTGGTCCCCATATCAGAGCACGGGGAAGCATCTTCAAGTCCGGGCAAGTATTCTCCGGAGGGTACATCTTCAGCACCTCATAGGCCCATAGCTGCAAGTTCAAACAGTCAAAGCATCAGTGAGGCAGTTACAATTCGAAAGAAAGGAGGTTACTTGAAAAATAAGGGTTCATAAGCGTGGTTTCTTACCTCCCACACTCTCCAGTAGCCGGCGATCGCCTTCTTCCGCCGAGAGAACTCCCCCATGAAGCTGTAGCACGTCCCTAGAGCTGCACCTCCCCAGTCGTACCTCGCCGCCCTGCGCAAGTCAAACAACGCCGGCAAGTAGGCCGCGTGCACCGTGGACCGCTTGTTGGGGTACAGTGAGGCCCCGAACAAGTACAGCAAGTAGGCCCTCGCCATCTGCTCCTCCTCCTGCTCTGAGCTCGGGATCCTGCCCGCCGGCTCGAAGCCCAAGAACCACCGCAGCGCCGCCGGATCCTTGTGAATCCCCGTGTCAAAAGGGATCGGATCCCCTCCTACCCTCAGACCCGTCAAAGCAGCAAAGTCCGCTGGAGTCAGAGTCATCTCCCCGATCGGAAGGTGGAAGGTGTTGGAAGTATCCCACCATCTCTCAGCCAGCGCCGTGAGCAAGGCGTGGTCGCTGAGTGTAGCCGTCTGCGTGAGGATGAACGGCCTGAACCCCGCAGCGTCAACCAAGGCCCTAACCCGCTCGGGCAGCCCCTGGTACAACTCAAGAGAACTGGCAGGACCGCCGTGCCCTCTCGTGCTACCTCTCGTCCTCTGCACACCACAAAAAGCAAATGGGCAAGAATGCATCAGTATACTACAGCAAGCAGTCGCATCAAGGAAAATCACAAGTCTAAACAGTCAAGCCAGAATCAAAAATCGCATTCAAGGGCCGATTCAAGGTCTACAGTTACTATAAGGTCGAAACAGTTTATTTCAAAAGCACGGCATTTCATATGCGCGGGGCATTCTTTCAAAGTCGATTCTTTTCTCAAGAAGAGCATTTCATTCAGTCGAATCAAAGGCATGGCATTCTATTAGTCGAGTTCAAGTTCCAATATCAACAAGTCGAGGCAACCTACAGTCGATTCAAGTCCGTTATCACGTGGTTCTTATCAATTCCCTAGCAAGTCTACAGTCGAAGTTCAAGTTCTTTCTGGCCAAGTTTTTGTCTATCAAGTCAAGCTAACAGGCATGCATGCATCCCTACTATCAGAGATTGTGTACGAGCAAGCCACATACAGATATGGTAATAAAGGATTGCGTGAAATTTAAAAGCAAGTTCAACGAAATACCTGCGCCCAATCCACTGACAAGTGCCACTCGGGGTCTCTCAGCACAAGCTCTGCGTCGTAGTCATCACGACGGGGGACGTAACTCTCGAACCCGGAGGGTACGAACAAGTGTGGCTCCGGAGGAGCATAAGTCCCAGCATCGAAAGCCGCCCGGCCTGCAGCCCGCAGCGCCTCTGCCCGCTCCACCGCCCGCTCGCGAGGCAAACCACCCTCCTCCTGGGCCTGCTCGGCCACCTCTGTCTCCTCCACGAAGGCTTCCTCCGCAGCCTTGGCCCTCTCGGCCTCAACTCGCAGCCGCTCCTCCTCCTGAGCCTGCGCGATCCGTCTCAGCCTCTCCTCCCGGGCTGACGTCACCGCCTCCACCACCGCCGGGTTCTCTCTCAACAACCGGTCGAGCACCTCCTCCGTCACAAACTCTGCGAAGTCTCCGCGCGTAATGGGAATGTGCGCCGAAGACCCCGCCGCTGGCCTGAGCTCTGCTGGCCCTGTGGGTGCCTCGAGGGAGCCTCCTCCTCCGCCACAACATCCTTACCCCTCGCCGGATCTCTCCTTGGCGTCTCCGGCCGATCATCACCGCCGCCAGCATCACCGCCGCTGCTGCCGGCCCCGACTGGACCCAAGCCCGTAACAACCAGACCCTCTATCTCGCTCCGAGGATCCAGTCGACTTACCCGTGGGCCCCCTGCTTCAGCCAAGCCTGGCGTACGGACGGTCGACCCCGCCGTACGCCACCTGTCGCCGTCAGCCACCTCCGTTGCATGGCCGCCATTTACGTCGCCACCGCCTGGGATCTCTGCACCAGTGCCCGATTCACTCCCCCCAACGCCTTGATCGTCGATTGGAAGCCCCGGGACCTCGATTCCATGCCTTGGCCGAGCCTCCTCTCCACCGCCATCGTTCCCGTCGCCGCCGCCGCTCGGTTCCGCCATGGAGCACTGTAGGCAAGAGTTTGGGAAACGGAATGAGGGAGATTGAGGGAGAGTTGGAAGTTGGGGAAGAGTTTGGGAGGTTTTTTCGAGCCTTTGGGACTTCAAAACCAAAGAATGGCGGTTCCCATTCGTAGCCTGGAAGTTATACAGCATGGGGACCAGTTTGGGCCGGGTCTGGGCTCGGATCTGGGCCGGGCCAGGAAGATTCCTGGCGTACGCCAGGTCAAGTGCACCGTACGCCACGGTTTATTGGGCTGTGGGCCCAAATGCCGTGGACCAAGTTCTCCCTCCTCAAATGGAGGCCCGGATCGACCAAATGCTTGTTGGTACCCCTGATGGACCTATCCCCGAGCAGA